>MJUU01046620.1:36993-49575 GCA_002080025.1 Modiolus philippinarum | reverse complement strand
CTGTGACGGAAACAAAATTTTCATCATCAGCTATGAAGCCATTGATTCCGAAGCAAATTAATGTAAACTGTACTGGAATGGTGTAGAGACAGTTCTTTATAATGATTACCCATTTCGTTCCGATTCGACAAAAAACAAGGCCACCAGCGCAGAACATAGAAAACTTGCTATTAAGCATTTTTTCAGGTTAGCGATACAGGTTCATTCTCTGTTCGTTTAGTTCAGATATTATTGAGATGACTATACCAGTGGCTGTCGGACGAAAAACTGCTTCCCGAATGTTTATGTGTATTAACAAATTAAGATTTTTAATTGGAACATTATGGTTGTATTCACGCATTTTGTTTTTTGTTTATTGTGGTTAAACGTTACATATCATTTTTAAAGACTCTTGAATAGCATTTAAATCGGTGTTGAGACATAATTAAAAGAGAAATACATAAATGAAAAGTGCATTATGCATTAATTCATCTCCCTTCATCTCTTGATTACATATTTTAATACTCAAAGAAGTTAAGTTAGATTCCCAGTTTTAAGTAAATAAGTACTGAAATATAAAATAAAAAGCTGAAACAATTTTAAAAGGCGCTTCAAATTTAATAGTGTGCACTATTCTCTATAATTTTGATTCCTGAAGTGGAAAATAGTTTAAATCCTACAGGGTTGTTGCACTTAATTTAGAAAGCTCGGGTCACACATTTAACCCAATGAAATGTATCTAAAAACTTTTAACATTTAGAAATGGAATATAAAATGCTTTATCTTCGCAAAATTCTACAGCATTCTGTCTTATATTCGGGATTTTATTCACGAAAATGTACTTCCCGTACCATCTACAACCTAATTGGTCACGTGATATAACCTCATCCAACAACTGACATGTCCACATCAAAGAATGTCAAACCCACATCAAGCAATGGAAGAAACACATTATGTAATGTAATATTTAAACCTTATAAAAAAGTTAAATCCTCAACACCTAATTGATTAGTGCCTCTACGACATTGAAAAGTGATATATCCTTATAAATTAATTGTAATTACGAACTGACGATTTACGAAATAACAAAACCACAATACATAATGAACCAACGACATAACGTAAAGTCAAATACACATCACGTAATGTTAAAACATCATTGCCTAACGACAAAACCACATTACCTACTGCCACAGCCACATTAAATAATGACAAACCCATATCAAGTAATTGTGCGACCACATCATGTAATATCAAAACATCATTAAGAAATGTAAAAATTATATTATGCAATGACAAAATATCATTAAGTAATAATAAAACTACTTTCCTAACTGACAAAACCACAATTCCTAATGAAACAACCACATAAAGTAGTGGAAAAACCACAATATGTAATGAAATAACCACATCACGCAATATTAAAACCACATTGCCTATTGACACAACCACATTGCCTAATGACACGACCACATTGCCTACTGCCATAACCACATTAAATAATGCCAAAACCATATCAAGTAATTACGCAACCATATCATGTCATATCAAAATTATATTGAGTAATATTACAACATTATAAAGAAATGTCAGAACCATATTATATAATAACAAAATATGATTAAGTAAACACGACACCACATCAAGCAATGTCAGAGCTCCACATAAGACAGCTGTGGCGTTCCATATAAACCTGCTCTCTACATTAGGCACATCACAAGTGTCAAAAATTGACTATGTAGGTAAACAGGAAGATTTATCCTGACAGGTCTGAAATGCATCACATAATGATTCCTGCATTATCATACAATATTTGTGACAAATTTCAAACTTGTATCATTCACAATTGCAGAGAAAACGCCGACACACAATTAGCTCTATAATGCGACATATATCAACAAGAGTTGTCAGAAGACAGCATAGCTCGCCGGGGATTAGAGTGAAGTCCATGCACAATAAATTTCTAATTTGTAAATTTTCAAAATTGTAACATTTAAAGGATTTCAAAATGTGATAAGTCGCATGCCAAATATGAATGCCATATCACGAAATCCCTACCTTCTGGAAGCAAGGTGAAGTTTTTCAAAAATTGCCCTCAGGGCAAGGTCAATGTCAAACAGTCTACAAATATGGCACCTCTATAAAGTTCTCATCATAAGAAAGTTGCATACCAAATATGAACACCCTACCACTAAATGTTTACCTTCTAGAAGGAAGGTTTAAGTTAAAAAAAATGCACTCAGGGAAAGGTCAAGGTCAAAATGTCTACAAATATGGTACTGGTAGAAAGCTCTTATCACAAGAAAGTCACATATAAAATATGAACACCCTACCACTAAAAAACTGAATGCTAGAAGCAATGTTATAAGTTTTTAAAAATTTGCCCTCAGGCAAAGGTCAAAGTCAAAATGTCTACAAATATGGTACCGATGGAAAGCTCTCAACATAAGGAAGTCACAAGCCAAATATGGACACCCTACAAATAAACAACTGGATTCTAGAAGCAAGGTTAAAGTTTTTTTTAAATTGCCCTCAGGCAAAGGTCAAGGTAAAACTGTATACAAATATGGCACCGCTAGAAAGCTCTCATCATAACGTAGTCACATACCAAATATGGACACCCTACCACTAAGAAATTTCATTCTAGAAGCAAGGTTAAAGTTTTTAAAAATTTGCCCTTAGGCAAAGGTCAAAATGTCTATAAATATGGTACTGCTAGAAAGCTATCATCATAAGGAAGTCACATACCAACTATGAACACCCTACAACTGAAAGCCTACCTTCTAGAGGCAAGGTTAAAGTTTTTAAAAAAGAGGCTCTCAAGACCCTGTATCGCTCACCTGGACCATTGCTGACATAGATAAAAAGCATTTCCAATAGGAAAAACAAACCATAAAATTTAGCAGGATACTTTAATTACCTTAAATTATAGTATTCTTGTTTGGTTTCCATGGCAACCGAAAGATCCACCATCCACTACAACCCATAACAGAACACCATTAAAAAAAAATTGGGCAGGGGTTCCCCTTATAATCAAGGTAATACATAATGCTGAAATTAAAACATTCAAACCACAATTCAAATAAAAATTCAAAAATTTGAGCAGAGGTTCCCCTTAAAATCATTAAGGCCAATGTAAAAAGTATGTTCCCGCTGGTGGCCATCTTGGATGAGGTATGGACCTGCCAGATATCTTTTTTAGGAAGGGACCATGTAAGGGCAATTGTGACTAAGTTTGGTTATAATTGGACTGGTAGTTTCTGAGATCTTTGAATGTCTTTTCCATGGGGTCCAATGTTAAAACTATGTTCCGCTGGTGGCCATCTCAGATGAGGTACAGACCTGCCGGATACCTTTTTTGGATAGGACTATCTAAGGACCATTGTGGCTTCGTTTAATTTAATTGGACAAGTAGTTTCTGAGAAGATCTTTGAATTTATTTTCCATAGGGTCCAATGTTACAACTATGTTCCCCGCTGGCGGCCATCTTGGATGAGGTACAGACCTGCCGGATACCTTTTTTGGAAGGGACCATCTAAGGACCATTGTGACTAAGTTTGGTTATAATTGGACTAGGAGTTTCTGAGAAGATCTTTGAATGTCTTTCGCATAGGGTCCAATGTTAAAACTATGTTCCCCACTGGCGGCCATCTTGGATGAGGTACGGACCTGCCGGATACCTTTTTTGGAATGGACCATCTAAGGACCATTGTGACTAAGTTTGGTTATAATTTGGCTGGTAGTTTCTGCGAAGATCTTTGAATGTCGTTTCCAGAGTGTCCAATGTTAAAAAAAGTTCCCCGCTGGCGGCCATCTTGGATGAGGTACGGACCTGCCGGATACCTTTTTTGACAGGGACCGTCTAAGGACGATTATGACTAAGTTTGGTTAAAATTGGACTGGTAGTTTCTGAGATCTTTGAATGTCTTTCCCATAGGGTCCAATCTTAAAATTATGTTCCCCGCTGGCGACCATCTTGGATTAGGTACGTACCTGCTGGATACCTTTTTTAAAAGGGGACCACCCAAGGACTATTGTGACCAAGTTTGGTTACAATTGGCCCAGTGGTTTCAGAGAAGATCTTTGAATGAAAGTTTACAACAGACAACGGACACCAAGTGATGGCAAAAGCTCACCCTAGCATAGCCAGGTGAGCTAAAAAGTGCCCTAAAGGCAATGTCAAGGTCAAAATGTCTGCAAATATGGTACCACAAGAAAGCTCTCATCACAAGGAAGTCATATACCAAATATCATCATCCTAGCTCTTCAGGTTTCCATTCCACAAGCAAGGTTAAAGGTTTTGCTGACGCCGACGCCAGGGGTTTGACAATAGCTCTCCAGACATTCGTCCCGGCGAGCTAAAAATTGATTATATCAGAAAACAGAAAGAAGCATCCAGACAGGCATGAAAAGTTGATAAACAAGAAATACTATTCTGATAGACATGAAAATGCTCCCACACTATGACATGATCATACAAAGCCTGTGTCAAAATTTCATATTTGCATCATTTACCATTGCAGTTAACTGAACAGAAGAGGCTCTAAAGAGCCTGTATTGCTCAACTGGCCCCTGATTAACATAGACATTTCATGTTAAAGAGCCCAAAATTAAACTATAGTTCCAATATTATGTTCCCTGCTGGCAGCCATCTTGGATAGAGTGTGAACCTGACAAAAAAAATTTGCAGGGGCCACATAACCACTTTTGTGACCAAGTTTGGTTCCATTGGCTCAACAGTTTCAGAGGAGAAGATCTCTGAATGTGTTTTCCCATAGGGTCCAATGTAAAAACTAAGTTCCCTGCTGGACACAATGTTAGATATAGCACAGACCTGAAAATACCTTTTTTGCAGAGAACATCGAAGAACTATAGTGGCCAAGTTTGGATGTAATTGTCTCTGCAGTTTCAGAGCAGAAGATCCCCATAAGGTCCAATGTTAAAACTTAAGTTTTTCGCTGGCAGCCATGATGAATATAGCAGGGACCTGAAAAACTCCTTTTTTGCAGGGGACAGCCCAAGAACTATTGTGGTCAAGTTTGGTTCCAATTCCCCTGTAGTTTTAGAGAAGAAGATCTTTGAATGTGTTTTTCCATAGGTTAAATGTCAAAACTATCTTTCTCGCTGGCTGCCACCTTGGATACAGCACGAACCTGAAAAACTCCTTTTCCATGTTGGATATAGTGTGAACCTGAAAAAAATCTTTTTTGCAGGGGACCACCCAAAGACCATTGTGGCCAAGTTTGGTTCAAATTGGCTCAATAGTTTCAGAGAAGAAGTTCTTTGAAAGTATTTTAACACAGGGCCAATATTAAAACTATGTTTCCCGCTAGCAGCTATATTGTGGCCAAGTTTGGTTCAAATTGGTCTACCCCGGTAGTCTTTTCAGAGAAGAAGATCTTTGAATGAAAAGTTTACTCCAGATGGACATTGGACGCAAAGTGGTGGCAAAAGCTAACCCTGGCATTAGCCAGGTGAGCTAAAAAATGACTCTATAATACTACAAGTGTCAAAATTATTGCAAATGTCAACCAAGTGGCTAAAGTTGTACTGAACCAAAGTCAAAATTCACACCCTCAAAGCTTACATTTCACAACTGATCTGCAGTGGTGAAATAGACAGCATTGTACACAATTGTTACCTTTCCTTGTTTGAGATGTATACAATGTATTTTTTTTTAATCAAAATATAATGTTAGCATGCTGAAGAGAAACAAGAACAATTAATCTAACAGAATACCATGTATAGGTTTACCAATTCAAACAAGTATTCATTTACCTTATTACCAAAAATTCTTCAAATGCAAGTTATAATTGAGATTATATTAAGTTCAACCCTATTACCATCTTCGCTAGCCAAGGATTACAATCTGCTCCTCTCATCTTCACCCTTGGCAGATCAAGCTGGATTTCTGTATTCTCAAATCCACATCTTTGATTGGTTGCAGTTAACCTTCATGAACTTACATTCAGACTTTGAATATATGTCAAAACAATAAAACTTAAAATATGGCGTTTAGTGATTTTTCTATTTTGCAAAATTTCCATGATTTAATTATCTTTCTTTACTTTTGAAGGGTTATTTTCTTGAAGTCAAATATATTGTGAATTGTTGTATTATTAGATGCAATAAATAATCATTTATTATTACAATAAATCATACTGAAACTCTTACTTTAAAGGGAGATAATTTGAAACTGATGTTTCACAAATTGTGGCTCAATCTGCCAAGGGTGAAGAGGAGAGAAGCTGATCGCAACCCTTGGCTAGCGAAGATGCCCTATTACTGTAATAGACAAAAAAGAAGAAAAAAAAAACAAAACTAAATGTACAAAGTTGAACAAAGCATAAAATGAAAATAGTCCATATCACGTCAGCAAAGGTGAAATTCAAATAAACACATACTTTGAATCTTTATGAGAAAACATACGAAAGCAATGCAAAAATTCAAGAATAGCTGCCCATGGTCAATGCGTTCAAAACTCTGCAAGGTCTCTGGACAAAAATTGAGTACCATGATGATATAATATGATAGAATAAAGTACAATTTCAATAATAGCTAAATTTGACATTTTTTAAATCGAAACTGGCCTAAAGGGGAGGTTCACATCACCAATGTGTTCAAACAACAGTAAAAACTTCCAAAGGTATTTAGTCAGAAATGTTAATCTTTCAGATAACACATAAATTCAACAATTTTTTTCAAATCTGCCCAAAAGGGGAGGTGCACATCTTCAATGTGTCAAGAACAACTGTGTAAAGTTTCAAAAGCACCAGATATAAGGAGTCAGAGTTTCAGATTACACAAACTCAGTACTGAAATGTTAAAATTTAATGAATTTAATGAAAAAAATGACTAAGTTCAACAATGCATAAATTCGACAATTTTTATCAAAATCTCACCAAAAGGGGAGGTGCACATCTTCAATGTGTTCAGAACAAGTGTGCAAAGTTTCAAAAGCATCAGGTATAAGGTGTCTGAGTTTCAGATTACACAAACTCAGTACCGTAATGTTAAAATTTGATGAAAAAATGACTAAGTTCAACAATGGATAAATTCAACAATTTTTTTCCAAATCTCACCAAAAGGGGAGGTGCACATCTTCAATGTGTCCAGAACAACTGTGCAAAGTTTCAAAAGTATCGGGTTAAAGGTGTTGGAGTTTCAGATTACACAAACTTGGTACCCCCAAAGCGTGACGGACGGACGGACGGACAGACGGAGTCGAGCGGCTCCTAGACCTGCGGTCACCGTTGGTGAAGCAGGTAAAAACATACTTGTATTGTCTTTTATGATATTTCAAAGGCATTCGATCAAGTATGGATAAAAGGTCTTGTAAAGAAACTTAAATCGTATGCTTTGCATTGTGAAATTTTAAAATGGCTTGAAAGTTACTTAACAGATAGAAAACAGTGTGGTAGTTAAAAATTCATATTCATCTGTAAAGTATTTTCAAGCCGGGGTTCCTCAAGGCTCTGTATTGGGGCCACTGTTATTTCTTATATATATCAATGACATTGCTGGTAATCTGGAGTCTCGGACTCGCCTTTTTGCGGATGGTACATCCCTGTCATATAGTTCATTATCTCAACGAATGATTGAAACTCAGATCAATAGAGACTTGGCTAGAATTAATGAACGGGCTGATAAATGGTTGATAAATTTCAATCCAAATAAAACCAAGTTTTTATTAATATCGAATACATTTTCTGGTAATGATGTTGATTTGTTTTTCCAAGATTCTCAACTAGAAGCTTGTGTAAACCATAGGCATTTAGGAATAATTTTTAGTGAAAACTGTAAATGGGGGGATCATTTCAACAATATTTGTTCAAGTGTAGTAAAAAAATTATCTGTTTTGAGAAAACTCAAATTTACTCTCTAAAGACAATCTTTGGAAAAAATTTATCTCGTTTTCATTAGACCGGTTATGGAATATGGGTGTGAACTGTGGAATGGCTGTGGTGTCGAGTTGTCTGATAAACTGGAAAAACTACAGTTAGAAGCAGCAAGGATTGTAACTGGCTTATCATCCTATGCAAGTAGGGATTCCCTTTACTTAGAAACTGGTTGGGAGACATTAGTTGATAGGAGACGGAGGAAATGTTTATGTTTGATGTATAACATATCAAACAATATTGCCCCTGCTTACCATAGTGATATTGTACCCCCTAAAGTTCGAGAAATCTCAAATTATCCCTTACGAAATGGTGAAGACTTCACAATTCCAAATTATCGACTGGCTGTTACTAATTCAAGTTATTTTCCCTCAACTATTCGAGCATGGAATTCTTTGGATATTGAAAAGTGAAATGCTGCAACTAAATATAGTTTTAAACGTAGTTTGATGGTTAAACAAGAAGTTCCTCCGTGGTATAATATCGGCCAAAGAAAATTAAATATTATTCACACTAAGTTGAGGTATAGCTACAGTAGTTTAAATTATGATTTATATAGATTCAATATTATAATCCTAACTGCGTTTGTAGTGCAAATTGTGAAAATGCTTATCACTACTTTCTAGAATGTTCACTTTATAACAATATCCGACAAAACTTGTTTCTAATAATAAGAATATATGGAAATATTGACCTTGATATGATTCTTTTTGGAAATGCAAATCTTACCTTTGATCAAAATGCTGATATTTTTAGAGCAGTCCAATGTTATATTTACAATAGTCATAGATTTGATTGATTGTTGCAGATTCTTCTTATCCTTTCCTTCCTATTTTTCCTTCTCTTTTCTATTTTATTCAACCAATATTGTTATTGTTATCGTTTGATATCATTAATTAATCATATCAAAAGTGTACTGACATTGTGAAAATATTTTATGAGAATTATGTTTTGTGTACATGATATTTAACTATATTACCTTTTGTTACTTTTCTATTCTTATCAACATTTCTCAATGTATATTGTATCTATATTGCTGCTATATTGTATAATATTTGTTATGTTGTAAATAGTAGGGAGAGGGCTTTAAATAATGTTGTTATAACTTGTGCCCGATCCCTTTGCTTTATTTGCAACAAGATCTGTCGCCGAATGGCAACCAGTGATACCCCCACTCAGTGAATGCTGAATCAATATGGCAAGTGCAAATTTAATTGTGTGTGGACACAATACAGGTTTTGGACACAATACAAGTATGGGCACAATGATATAATCCTCAAGAATAGTAACCAACTACCTGTAATCATATAGAGGCTGCATACCAATTTTGAAATCAATCCCTGTTATAAAAGCTGAGAAAAATGCGACGAAAAATTCATGTTTTCACTTCATTTCATAACAAAGTCCACATTTCTTCAAACAGGAAGTACACATCCAAAAGGACTCAAAATAGGACATTCCTTACAACTTACCATAAAGAGGCTGCATACCAATTTTGAAATCAATCCCTCAGGTAGAAGCTGAGAAAAATGAGACGAAAAATTAATGTTTTCATTACATTTCATAACAAAGTCCACATTTCGTCAAACAGGAAGTACACATCCGACAGGATTCAAAATAAGACGTTCCTTACAACTAACCATATAGAGGCTGCATACCAATTTTGAAATCAATCCCTCTGGTAGAAGCTGAGAAAAATGCAACGAAAAATTCGTGTTTCACTACATTTCATAACAAAGTCCACATTTCGTCAAACAGGAAGTACACATCCGACAGGACTGAAAATAGGATGTTCCTGAAAACTAACCATATAGAGGCTGCATACCAATTTTGAAATCAATCCCTCTGGTAGAAGCTGAGAAAAATGAGACGAAAAAATTCATGTTTTCACTACATTTCATAACAAAGTCCACATTTTGTCAAACAGGAAGTACACATCCGACGGGACTCAAAATATTACGTTCCTTACATCTAACCATATAGAGGCTGCATACCAATTTTGAAATCAATCCCTGTTATAAAAGCTGAGAAAAATGCGACGAAAAAATTCATGTTTTCACTACATTTCATAACAAAGTCCACATTTCGTCAAACAGGAAGTACACATCTGACAGGACTCAAAATAGGATGTTCCTTAACCTAACCATATAGAGGCTGCATACCAATTCTAAAATCAATCCCTTTGGTAGAAGCTGAGAAAACCGCGACGAAAGTTTTTTTTGGACGAAGGGACAAACAGACGAATGGACGAACGGACGGACAAGGTGAATGAAGTATACCCCCTCTCTATAGAGTGGGGGTATAATAAAATATGTTTAATTCAATGTTAGCATGTGCAGTAAATCTTGATTTTGATTATGTGAAAGTTTTGCCAATTCATTGATGCTTGCAAAAAATAAGTCAATCATTTATAAAGATTAAGTAGGATCCTGACAAGTAGGAAAACCATCCAAAGATATGTCACAATGATACTGAGCTTGTGACAAAATTTCAGATTTATGCATGTGCCTGTAACCATTACAAAGATAAATGGGATGACAATTTGTTACAAACAGAACCACCTCAAAACACAAAGTAAAAACAGTATACCCCATCCTGATGAATAGTGGGATTTAATAAGTTTACAATATAACCATTTTTATTGCACATTTAACCATACAGTACAATTTACTTTAGTCACAATAAGTTCAATAATAATAACAATCAGTAAGAAAACACAATATCTAATTCTGAAACAAACACTGAGCTTTGATGACATAAGGGTTTAATGAATACAAATTGTCACTGATATGCAAAAATGTTGTAACCCAAATTAAACGACTAACATTATACGCTACGAGCCCAGATATTTACTATGCATTAAATCATATTGTTCCTTATCAAGACCAATTGAAACTCTATTTCAGTAAGGTATTCAAATGTTTAATTTGTTTATAGTGATATATTTAATTTCTTAACTCATAAACAACCATTTACAAATGTCACAGGCGACAAAATCGTTCAATTTTTAAAAGCAATCAATTTATTTAGTAAGACTTAAATGGATCAATTTTAAATAAGTTTCTAATTTCTAATATTGTTACTGTTCAACCAAAATTTCTTCTGTTGTGTTTTTTAACATTTTACACATTTGTTTTTACTTGTATAAAGCTATATGGTTTTATACTGATATTTTATGAATTTATTAAAATTGTTCAATATACTCAACAGTTCTCGTCACAATATAGCTGAATTATTGCTGAAGTTGGCGTAAAACATCAACCAATCAATCAATCAATTATAAACAACCAACATTTTTGAACTTGGTCACATGACATTATGACTTTCTTACCAGATTTTTGCATTTAATATGTTTGCAGGTATTTTATTCTATGACTCAGAAATAATAATTTTCAAAAGAATTGGATTCACAATACTTTTTGCATACAAATGACCAAATTGTATATTATATTTGTAATGTTTCTCAGATATTTTGATTCATTGAATGACATTTCATGAAACATGATTACTTTTGTATTCTTTTAAACCAATAAAATGACAGTTTATAAACATGCTATTTTTTTTACCACAGTCTGATTTATAACAAGTGAATTTCAACAGTTTTCTTCTGTTGTACTGATCAGAGCATTCAAAACATGTTAGGTTCTTAAACTTGTGTTTATAAAGCTATAAATAACATTAAGCATGACACTGGATTTAAATTCTTTTGATTTCTTTCTTTCTCTTATACAAAGGAAACTGCTAATTTATAACATTAATTTCCAAGCATATTTTTTTTTCTGTGCACATGTTTCCCTGAACCCAAAACATTGTTTTTTTTTAATAAAACATTGTTTATTTCTTTTTCTTTGTTTTCTGTGTATCAGCTGTTGTTTCTACTGTGTCAACTGGTTTCTGCCAAACTAAATTCATTTTTCTAAACATTGGCCAAGGTGGTAACGTCAACTGAAAAACAATGCATAATAATCAATTTTATTACACAATATAACCTAGCGAAATTCAGATAAATAGATCAATACACCTTAAGTATATAATGAAACATGGGAGTTACTGAGAATTAATTTCTGCAATGGTATATCAATGGTATATCAACGATTTTGGACAACCATAATGCTAACATGTCAGTGAAGATTCAGTATGTCACAATAAATCTAATGGCATGTGACATTTATTTACAAATGTACTTTGTTTACATATACTTTGTTATACTTTGTGTGTAAGTTTGCACAATCTGTGAGCATTTTCCACACATTTCACACATTATTAGGCCTAAACTCAGTGATTAGTACACAAATGTACATTATATAAACTTTTGCCAGACATGTAATTGTAGAGATCAAATGAAAATCATTTCAAATTTACAAAATCAATAATTAAATTGAATACTGAAGGAAGTTCTAGCAACTAACGAAATAATAGATATTTTTAATTTGTTTGATTGAAAGTTTATTTAATGCAATCTAATATTATAGTAAAACTAGAGGCTCAGACACTGAGCCTGTATCGCTCACCTGACAAAATGCTGAACAGCAGGATTTTTCGATGTTCTGTATGGTGGCCATGTTTTTTATGTGAATTTCCCATAGGGCCAAAATAAACTTTGTTCTGTGCTGGGGGCCATGTTTTTCATTGGATCAGAACAAAATGAGCAATCTTTGTTAAGGAATTTCAGTTCATCATTCCTGTAAAGTTTGGTTGAATTTGC
>MJUU01046620.1:12082-28053 GCA_002080025.1 Modiolus philippinarum | reverse complement strand
AAAGCTGTCATCATAAGGAAGTTACATACCAAATATGAACACCCTACAACTAAAAGCCTACCTTCTATAGGCAAGGTTAAAGTTTTTCAAAAATTGCCGTCAGGGCAAGGTCAAGATCAAAATGTCTACAAATATGGTACCGTTAGAAAGCACTCATCATAAGGAAGTTACATACCAAATATAAACACCCTACCACTTAAAGCCTACCTTCTAGAGGCAAGGTTAAAGTTTTACAAAAATTGCCCTCAGGGAAAGGTCAAGGTCAAAATGTCTACAAATAAGGTACCACTAGAAAGCTCTCATCATAAGCAAGTCAAATACCAAATATGAACACCCTACCACTAAAAGCCTATTGCTTCCTTCTAGAGGCAAGGTTAAAGTTTTTCAAAAATTGCCCTCAGGGAAAGGTCAAGGACAAAATGTCTACAAATATGGTACAACTAGAAAGCTCTCATCATAAGCAAGTCACATAACAAATATGAACACCCTACCACTAAAAGCCTACCTTCTAGAGGCAAGGTTAATATTTTTCAAAAATTGTCCTCAGGGAAAGGTCAAGGACAAAATGTCTACAAATATGGTACCACTAGAAAGCTCTCATCATAAGGAAGTCACATACCAAATATGAACACCCTACCACTAAAAGCCTACCTTCTAGAGGCAAGGTTAAAGTTTTTCAAAAATTGCCCTCAGGGAAAGGTCAAGGTCAAAATGTCTACAAATATGGTACGCTAGAAAGCTCTCATCATAAGCAAGTCACATACCAAATATGAACACCTTACCACTAAAAGCCTACCTTCTAGAGGCAAGGTTAAAGTTTGTTAAAAATTGCCCTCAGGAAAGGTCAAAATGTCTACAAATATGGTACCACTAGACAGCTCTCATCATAAGGAAGTCACATACATGTACCAAATATGATCACCCTACCACTAAAAGCCTACCTTCTAGAGGCAAGGTTAAAGTTTTTCAAAACTTGCCCTCAGGGAAAGGTCAAGGTCAAAATGTCTACAAATATGGTACCGCTAGAAAGCTCTCATCATAAGCAAGTCACATACCGGTACCAAATATGAACACCCTACCACTAAAAGCCTGCCTTCTAGAGGCAAGGTTTAAGTTTTTTATATATTGTCCTAGGGCAAGGTCAAGGTCAAAATGTCTACAAATATGGTTCCACAAGAAAGCTCTTGTCACAAGGAAGCCACATACTAAATATCAACATCCCATCTCTTAACGTCTCCATTCCACAAGCAAGGTTAAAAGTTTTTGCTGACGACGCCGACACCGGGGGTATGACAATAGCTCTATGGACATTCGTCCCGGCGAGCTAAAAATTCATTGTTCTCCATTTTTGCCCATTGAAATGGTGTTTTAGAACGTTTTGGGTACATTTTCGCGGGGGGAAAATGTAATTTGCTGAAAAGTGCTTAGTAGATTCTTTGCCGTAAAATACAATTAGCTTTGTCTTAAAAGGTCAACCGCATAAATGGAATGTCAACAAAAACAATGACTGAGGGTAAACTGTGTTTACTCAGTTCGTGCTTATTTTTAGCCTTTGGAAGTTGCGTAAAATATGGGCATAGGTAAATAATGTGATGATTTATCATTTTTATTGAATACATACCTTTACAAATCTCAACTTGGAATAAATGTTGCGTTAATAAGTAATCAGAAAGAGACAACTTACCGCGAGGACAAAAATGAGCGTCAGCATGTAAACAAACAAAATGGGTGGCCGAAATAACAATATGACCGATTTTAAAGTATGAAGGGATATCACTCATCAGAACATATGTTCATGATGTTTGGCCCGGCAAAGGTTGGGTGCTTAGACTCGTATGACATGGGTGACTAGCAATATCTATATGAAAACTTTACCATGTGTAAAGGCACTTTCTTAAAAGCTTCTGGGAGAAATCTTTCTAAATCCATAGTTTTTCTGCAATAAAATTTTTAGATTCTCAGAAAACCGGCTCGCAGGAAGTTGTCGTGTCAATAAGAAGCCAAGAGTTGTTTCCCTTTTAAACGATACATAACGGAACGACCAAACATTATTCCGGGCTAAATTCTTTCTTTTTGAGGTTACCCTTGCAAATAAGGCCCAGATTTTTGTAAATAATTAAAATATGATTACGGGGCGACAGGGATTGGGGGAGAGGGGCTAGTGCGAAATTTATGATTTTGGTGTCAGTCACATCAGTATCGTGTACTCCAAATTTTTTTCGATAGATTTTCTTTATTTTCTCAGGAAAGTTTGCTTACTATATAAGAATAGAAATAAAAAGAATAAAAAAGGGGGGTCACCGTGCTTGTTTTTGAAATAACTGATATCAAAATATTCAAGTATTTCTAATGAATATATCTGGGAAAAACAGGTAATCTGTTATTTTCTTTTGAACTTTTCCATAGATTTCTCTCTACTTTCCCTTTGAACAACCTTTCAAAAAATATAAAGAAAAATGGGGGTCACCGACTTTGTTTTCCTTATTATTTGTAAAATGTGAATTTTCATAGTGATATCTTTGTAAAATATTTTTATCAAATTATCCCCCTTTTTCAAATATCCTTTTCCGAATTATTTAATTATCAAATTACCATCTTTTTATCATCTTTTTAGATAAATACATGTAAAATCAAGTCAATAAAGGTCCTTTGCTTTTTGTGTCATTGAAATTATGTTTATTGATATATTTCAAATAAAAATATTTGCATATTGAAAAAGCAAATAATACCACAACAGCATAAATAACACATTCAAAATGGCGGAAAACTACCGATCTACCTTAATTTGTTATGGAAACAAATAATTTATTTCGGGTTTGAAGAACACATTTTTGTTGCAAATGCAAATAGATAAATTGATGTAACATTTGGTGAAATAAATAACTTGTTCGAGTTAGACACGAAAATAAATATTTTTCTGGGCAGATGATCGCCTAGCCCCCCCCCCCCCGCCCCACCCCTAGGTCTTGAGCAATAAAATTAAATAATAGCTTTTATTGAATCGGCAACTGCTGTTTAAAACAGGGACTAATATAACTATTAATGTTATATTAGTCCTACTTAAAATTACATTTTGTATGGTATTCACAATTATTGAGGGGGGCGGAGGGGTCAGTAGCTCATCCCGGAATCCCGACTTTATTTTTTCTAAATCCCGAACTACAAAGAAATTTAAAGACTGATGAAATCCCGATTCCCAGTGAATTTATTTCCCGAAATCCCGGGTTTAAATCGTAAAAATCCCGATATCAAGAGAAAGGGCCGGCTCCCTCTCATTATTGGATACATTGGCACTTATGTTAAATCTATTATACTATAATAGATTTAACATAAGTACCAATTTGTGCTAATTAAGTAGTTAATTTGTACCGTTATTCCAAACGATTTCACAGTGATGAACATTAATAGAGAATAAAATTGAGGCATTCATTGAATTATAGCACGAACTAAAAATACGGGTTTTCAAAATTACACCTTTCCGACTATCTGTTAAAATCTTTATATTGATAGTTCTTAAATGGCAATCGCCAATGAGTATTGTTTTATTGTATGTTAGCATAGAATTGGATTAAATTAATAATGAAAAAAACTCAACACAGACCTGAAAAAGAAAGGGAATGGGATACTGAAATGTCAAGGAGACAACATCCCATCTCCAGGTTAAATTTCTACCCAAAACGAAGCATCTGGGGTCACCGTACGGTCTTCAAGACCGTGAGGAATCTCAGTGGCCCCAAAAAGAAAAAAAAAATCAATGGAAACAACCCATTGGTGAATGGCCAAAAATAAATACACAAAAAGACTCACTGTAAAAATTAAACTAGAAAAAAAGTCTAACTTATCAAGGCGAGTACCTTCACAATTAAGTACATAAAACATGAAAACAATACACACAGGTACTGTGCTCGCAGTTACTGACAGCTAGCTAAGGACATAGTTTCCGTTGACTATGATATCAAGCTTATTAACATATGAAACTTCAATTGAAATACTTCTAAATAGATTTCGTGTAACATCATCATCATCAATTATCAAAGAAAAACATGATATTGTGAAATTCCAAATACTGCGATTTAATTTATAGTCCAGCGTAAAGTATTGAGAAGCTGTCAATATTTTTGCCAATAAAAATCAAAAGTAAAGATTTAACAACAATGGTGTATTTATATCTTTTTATGAACAAATTTGTTCAACGGATCAATAAGTTTGGAAGGACATTTTTTGAATTTATGAGCTTTGTAAATGATATTTCCATAGAAGTTTGGATGTGAAACGCCCTGTTGTATAAGAGCCCTGCATGTAGAACAAAATTTCTTGATAAGTCAATGTATCTAAAATAACATTTAGAAAATGTTTTCACCAATTTATGATATCTGAACCATTGATGCAAAAGTTTTTCAGTTAGACAAAGATTTCGGTCTTGTTGAAGTCAGAATCATCACTACACACTCGTGCCGCGATATCGAACAAGTTGTGTGATGTAGAATCCGTAAGAAGGGGTTAACGGAACATCGCCGTCGAGATGGGAAAAATTAACTATAGGGAAAGAGAAATCATCCTTTTTATCAATAAACTTTAGTGTTTATCATTCCTTGCCATGATTTATTGATATATCAAGATCAAGAAAATGCATGAGTATGATCGCTGCTGCTTTTGTATTTATTTAAAGCGAGTTCAGCAGGATAAATGCCGTCTGCTTTAGAAAATTCGGGATTACTTAAAGCCAAAATATCGTTAAATTATCTATATATTGTATTGTTTAAAAGATCCACTAAATTCTGTTTAGAAGGGTCTTTTTGAATTTTGGCCATGAATTGTGAGTCGTAGCAATAAAGAAATATTATTAAATCTGCTATGAGAGTTGCACAGTTGGTACCCATAGGAATACCTATTAATTTCCGATAGACTGTATCTCAGAAACGAGCAAATTGTTATCAAGCAGAAAATTTAATGCTTTTATCATATCCTGACAAGTCCAGTTGGTATATTTATCATGTTTGTCGTCACCGAAAAACGATTTAAAGGTATTGCAACAAATGTAAGTACATGTACATCCTGATTTTTTTGAAGGGCCATTTGATCAAATACGAAAATTTCTGTGCATTCGTAAGATGGCATCTTCCCACGTACAGTGTTTGAGGTCCATGACCTTTCCATTGTGAGGGGGGATATGGACCTCAAACTCTTGACTTGGGAACATGGTAAGATGGATACCCCAAAAGGTAGCGGTGACATATATGTCATGGCATTATCGATTGATATAAAGGATAAAATCCAAAAGTGTTAAATGGACCCCTTTGGGGATTTTTTTTAAATGAAAAAGATATTGCCAAAACCCCAAACCACCAAACAGCAGCAGCGCTGACACAGTCAGAAGACAATGCAGCTGGTCGAGCATACTCAGATGTGCACACATTGTGGTGCAGAACAAGCGAATAGAAAGGATGGCCATCGGAAAAGCCGCGGTAAGAGCACCTGCAACCCCCTGATCAAAAATAGAAATGTCAGTTCTGCGTGGGCAAACCAGAAAAGAAAAGGCTTGACTGGAGATACAGCAAACCAGCCCATCAATAGGACAGACGAGATATATCACAATCGGAGTTAAGATTATTGTAAAAGAGATAATGAAGATATTTCGTCAAATAGCTATCAGGACAAGGGACTGAGGGGATACTGCCTATTGACGAAAAAAAGGAGTTGGTAAAGCTCATATATAGAGAAGAAAATCAACTGGAAATTTTCATGCGAATGAATCAATCGTGAAAAGCCTTTGCAACACAAAGTGCTTAAGCCGAAGAGAAGGTGGACTACCGGCCGAGCTGGTGGAAAGGGAAATAAAAGATCCGGCTCCAACTAAAGAGGGAATAAAAATCAATGTAAGGCGCGCATCATAGCATTGTGTATTTTGTATGGTACCTGAAGTCAACCCTTTGAAACTGTATGTTTTTCTAGGTAAGTCAAAGCACTATCACCAGCAGAGTATCAGGTTCACTTGGGAGACAGAAGAGTCTGACGGTGCATCTATAGTGTTTCAAGTGAAAGTGGTAAAAGCTATTGGAAAAGGCATTTACAACTCTCACAACAAACAACCCTGCCCAAGAACACGAGCGTTGATCTCATTTTCCTGACCAGCGACATGAAGTGTCGAATCTCGACTCTTGAGTTCACAAATCGTAAATTACAGGTTACGGTATATGGATTTTGTCTTCTTCTGCAAATGCCTATCTCACTTCATCGGACTGAATATCTTTGACGATCATATCGAATGTTGTAACCAGTAGGATACGGGTCGAAATCAAAATGCCAAATTAAGGAACATTCAAAGGATTCAATAACTACCACAAGTTTATTAGGGTTCCATTCATATTCGGTTACGCGGAATGCTTGAATGCTTCATGAAGAAGTTCGGTACTTACAATTATCTACTACAGACCTACACCAAGTTTTGGTTATCCACTAAAGTATGTAAAGTATGCAGACGGAGACTACAAAGAACCAGTCATCTACCGAGGATCTGGCCAAGAAATTTTAGAAAAAGGGGAGGGGGTCGCAAATCTTTACAAAGAAATCATACTCATGGTGATGACCGTTGAAGAAACTGACTGTCATATTTGCAGCAGTAAATTAGATGGAGACATGATCCATAACTACAACCTTCTCAAAGGCATATATCGGTAAGCTTTTTGATCAAAGATTTCCACTAAAATATCTTAAAATGACAATGGTCAGTTCATTTGCCTAAGAACTAGCAGGACAGCTTAGAAATTTAAATCTACATTTGGTTTTAACACTCATAAAGTAAAAAATGGCCCGGCAAAACTTGCTTACTTTTCCATACATTGGCATGCATACAGAAAATAGTTGTCCAATAGACCTGCATACAGAGCTTGCATGAGGGATGTATTCCTTCAAAATCACTTTCCAACAAAATCTTGTGAAATTTAGATATTGCAAGTTTTGAAATAAAATCGATTTTCCGGGACATCTATCGTTACCTCCTTCGACTAACAACATCGCTCCAGTGATGACAAGGTTCGAACACTTTGACCGCAGGCTCACACCCCTCCTCCGATCGGAGGCCTATAACAAAACATGGACCGTGGAGGGGGGGGTTAGGGCAATTTAAAAAGATTAGAAGTGAAAGGAAATATCGACGAGCGGAGCGAGTCGCAATTTTTTTTTGGTGTGTGTGTGTGGGGTGGGGGGGGGGGTATTTCTTAGTAAAACATAAGGATATTCATTAAAAAACACGATTGTCCGAAAAAAAGGCCCACCTTGGATCTGCCAATGGGGTGGTGAAGACCATAATGTTCCAAATTAGGAGATAAGGTCAACTGATTCCTCAGAGCAGAGCCAAATACTCAACCCTATCACTTTGTTCATTTGAGGGGTATTTCGTAGTAAAACATAGAGATATTCATTACAAAAACACAAATGTCCGACACCCCAATGAATAACATTGTGATTTGGTATTGTAACAGCCATTTGTTGACTTAAAGTCAATGTTTTCCCCGAAATTTATGAAAAATGGTAATGAATTGTTCAAAGTTCACTGTTAAATCGTTATGTATGCAAAATCTAGAGGATATATCCGCAGATATGCCGATTAATTGTACCAAGCGACACATTAGTTGTCTTAAAACATTGTTTAGAAAAACAGTGAGTGTTTAATGTGACTGTGAATACCGAAAATCTCACCCCAACCTAACAAATTTTCACTAATATTTTCACTAAAATTGTCATTTTTGTCCATTTTCGCATGAAAATAACCAGAACACGTAAAATGTGTGTTGTATATGACAATGTGGCATGGATTACATCATGATTTGGTATTTTAACAGCCATTGGTGGACTAAAACTCAATATTTCTCCCAAAATTCATGAAAAATGGAAATTTTCAACATTTCAGATTTGTCCATAGTTCACTGTTAAATCGCAATATATATCAACTCTGTAGAATATATCTGCAGATATGCCAATTAGTTGTTCTAGGCGGTGCATGCGTTGTTTTAAAATATTGCTTAGAAAAACAAGGAGTGTTAAATGTGACTCTAAATACCAAAAATCTAAGCCCTACCACAACAAATTTTCCCCAAAATTATCGATTTTTTGTCTATGTTAGGATAACAATAACCACCACGCGCACAATCTGCGTTGCATATAGCAAGGTTGCATGAATTCGATCGTGATTTGGTATTTTAAGCCCAACTTTTCTGCTTACACTCAATGTTTTGTCCAAAATTGATGAAAAATGGGAATTTTTAGCATTTCAGATTTGTCAAAAATTCACTTTTAATTTGTTATATGTGGCTAATCTGCAGGATTTATCTGCAGATATACCAATTTTTTGCTTTAACCGATACATAAGTTATCTTAAAACACTGCTTAGAAAAAGAAGGCGTGTTCAATGTGACTCTAAATACTGAAAACCTTACCCCTGCCCCAACAAAATTAAACTTGATGAAAGTCCCCAAAATTTGTCTATCTTTAAATATATATGAACATAGCATACTAATATTTTACTTTCTTTGCAAAAGATGCATTTGATAAATCGAAATATGTAATTTTAAAACCAAAATCTGGGTAAAATTGAATATTTCGTGCGATTTTCGTGAACAATGGGAATTTCCAGCATTTCACAATTTTACGAAATCCAAATTTAATTGTTGAATAACTGATAATAAACCACGCGTATGACCTTATTTGTGATATATGTCAGTCTCTGTGCATTTTGGTGTTTGAAAATGACATGTCATTGGACCTTTATACAATGATTAAGATTTTCAAGCTGAAAAAAATAAAATAAATTGTGGTGAATATGTGTGGTGAGGGGTAATATGTTGGTAAATTATGAGACTGTAGTTAGTAAACTGTTTAAAAGCATACTCTGTAATTGCTTGGATATAATGAAACGATATTTAATCAACATTTCAAGTTAGATATCAATTTCATGAAGTATTTGCAAAGTCAAGACAGCAGAAATTCTGAAAAACGGAAAAATCCAATTTTGAATACAATTTCGGGCAGAAGAGTCGAAAAGTGACATCTTAAAACGTTTAAATCTACTTAAATGATCTTCTGCATGTCAGATTTAGTGAAATAAACACTAGAATTCCCATTAAACATTATCTTTTTATCATTTAGAGCCTGAATATTTCAAATTTTCCCTTAATTTTTAGGGGTCGGGGGCTAATTTTAACATTTCTGAACCTACAATACGTCTGAAACTAAAATGTGTGCGCACAATTTGTTGCTAATATATCATAAATCATTATTAAATTTGCCATTATTAAATATATATTTCAGATTTTACGATCTTAAAGTCAAAGACGAAATTGTGAAAAAAATCTGAAACATCGAAAATTTCCATTTTTCAAAAATTTTATACCGAAAATCAAAATTTTATGAACTTTAATGGTTTTATTTTCCAAAATTGTATTACATGTGATAAGTTAGGCATAAAAACTAGATTAAATGACGAGGATTGTTTATCTGAAAGGAATTGACAGCCGAAAATCGTCATTTTCGCAATTTTTTTGCAGGGGAGGGGTACATTTTTTGAATCCCCAGATCATAAAAAGGGTGTAAAGTGCACCTTGATTTCATTGTAAAGGATATCAAATTAGCTTTAATTTGGTACCAAATTTGAGTACATATTACTTATCGTTTATAAATTATGGAGCTTAAAGGTTAAAACGAAAATACAAGAATTTTTTATGGTGTACTGTAAAAGTGGCCCTATACCGTCTGATCGTGTTAAAATGTTTTATTTTAAAGAGGGAACATAGAAGGACTGAAAAAAATCGGTCTGGTTCGGAAGTGGAGGGTGCACGGAAAGTGTTTCCAGCCCACGGATATTAGCACTGGTCAAAATTGGCCCTTTTACGGCCAAAGAGGTAGTTTGATTAGATCATATGAATACAGGACTTTCGAGATAGGAACTCTCGTGTAATTGAAGGCGGAAACGATTGCCTCGGATACCAATGAGAGGGAAAACTGGATTTCTAAACCTATTGAAATAAATATATACCACACACAAAAAAAAAAAAAAAAAACACAAAAAAAAACTATTTATGAAATTGAAGTGCCTTTATAATTTTTCTTTTATGACAATTTTTTAACTAGATTTTAATTGACGATAAAAAAATTAACCTGAAGCGCTACAAATCGATTAAATATAAATCACCGGGCCCTTGGCTCAACAGTGTTCATTAATTAGTGATTCCTTCTCTATGTATTGATGTATTAATTTTTATACCACCGCCTTAAAAGGATTCCTCTTGTCCGTCCGTCCGTCCGTCCGTCTTTCCGTCCGTCCGCCCGTCACACTTTCGTTTTCGGATGATAACTTGAGTTGGCTCTGAAGGAAAGTTTTAATATTTTGGGATTATGTTTCTATTTATAAAATACAGGTCAAGTTCGATTTTGACCGTCGTCGGATTTTGCGCTCCAGAGTTATTGCCCTTGATTTAGGCAAAATTTGTAAAATTTATGGTTTCCGGATGATAACTTGAGTTTGCTTTGAAGGAAATTTTTTATATTTTGGGATTATTTTTTTATTCATTAAATACAGGTCAAGTTAGATTTTGACCGTCATCGGATTTTGCGTTCCAAAGTTATTGCCCTTGATTTAGGGAAAATCTGTAAATTTTATGGTCTCCGGATGATAACATGAGCTGGCTCTGAAGGAAAGTTTTAATATTTTGGGATTATGTTTCTATTAATAAAATACAGGTCAAGTTTGATTTTGACCGTGATCGGATTTTGCGTTTCAGAGTTATTGCCCTTGATTTAGGCATAATCTGTAAATTTTATGGTTTCCGGATGATAACTTGAGTTTGCTTTGAAGGAAAGTTTTAATATTGTCGGATTATGTTTCTATTCATAAAATACAGGTCAAGTTCGATTTTGACCGTGATCGGATTTTGCGTTTCAGAGTTATTGCCCTTGACTTAGGCAAAATCTGTAAATTTTATGGTTTCCGGATAATTACTTGAGTTTGCTTTGAAGGAAAGTTTTGATATTATGGAGTTATGTTTCTATTCATAAAATACAGGTCAAGTTCGATTTTGACCGTCATCGGATTTTGCGTTCCAAAGTTATTGCCCTTGATTTAGGCAAAATCTGTAAATTTTATGGTTTCCGGATGATAACTTGAGTTTACTTTGAAGGAGAATTTTAATATTTGGGATTGTTCTTGTAACTACTAGGATTGCATCTTTTGTGATCAGCAGATCACCTTTTTCTAGTTTACGTGTAAAATAAAATTGTTACCGGAATGAACACGATTCAAAAGTCCACTGAGCTGAATTCAGGGCAAGTGCAGGATGTTGAGGATGTTTTGACATTAAGCGCCCCAAACATTTCTGTGTAGGGAGAGGGCCTATAATAATGTTGTTATAGCTGGTGCTCGATCCCTTTGCTCATTTGTTTTAGTAATAAGATATGTTTGAATCAATTTATGTGTAGGCCAACTCTGTCCTTATTTGCTTCAAATGATGACCCATTTTCATCTTATGTTGATTGTGGCAATTTTACAATTGAGATACTACACTGATTTACCAACACCCTTTTTAGAGATGCCCGTTGCCGTGTGGAGTTGTTGAAGGTCTGGAGACCGCCAGGAGGATGGTGCCGTAGGGGTATGGGTTCGAATACAGCTCGTCACCTGCTAGATTTTCCGATGTAAATAGCTTTAAAAACGATTTTAATCATCACTTTTGTCATTTAGAAAATATATATTTCTACTTCAGAGAAGATTAAAAAAATATTTCCCTATCGGTTCAAATTTTAAACTAAGTTCCCCACATCTTGGATGAGGTGCAGATCCCCCAGACATAGTTTTTAAAAGGGACCCTAAAATTATTGTGACCAATTCAAGTTCAGTTCCAACTGGCTTCAAAAGAAAAGATCTTTTAAAACTTTTCCATAGGGTCCAATGTTTTAAACAGTTGCCGTCTTGGACGAAGTGCGTATTAGCAGGTCATGCAATTTTAAAGGAGAATATCAAGGGACTACTAGAGTTGTGATAAAGTTTTGTTCCAACTGGCAAAGCAGATTCAGAGGAGAAGACCTTTAATGTGTTTCCCCATAAGAGCAAATATTAAACCAAGTTCCTCGCTGGCGGCAACCTCAGATGAAAGGCAGACTGACCTGACAAAATTTTGAAAGCACGCCACCAAAGGACTATTTTGACCAAGTTTGGTTCGAACTTGCAGAACAGTTTCTGAGGAGAAGATCTTTGAATGTGTTTCGCCGAAGAGTCAAATGGAAAACTGAGTTCCCCTCTGATGGCTATCCTTACTGAGATGCATGGGACTAGCCGGACATATTTTTTAAAGGGCGACCAAATGACTATTGTGGCCTGTTTTTTTTTATCATTATTGGCACAGCAGTTTCAGAGGAAAATATCTTTGGAGGTATTTCCCCATAGGTTCAATTTAAACTAAGTTCCCCACTGTCGGCTATCTTTAATAAGGTGCGAACTAACCTGAAACAATTTTATAAAAAAGGGGGACTACCTAACGACTATTTTGACCAAATTGGTTTAAACTGACAGTGGAGTTTCAAAGGATGTTTTTACAAATAAGCGGTCCGATTTTAAAATATGTTTTGTATTGGCAGCCATCTTGGATGAGGTGCATACTAGCCGGACACAATTTTTAAAGGGAACTATCCAACGACAACTGGGTCAAGTTTTGTAAAAAATGTCAGAGGAGAATATCTTTCGATGATTTTCCCTCAAAGTCCAATGTTCTGTAAAGGCAGTTTTCTTGGATGAAGTGCATAATATCTGGGCAAAATTTTTAAAGGGAGACTACCCAAAGACTATTGTGGCCAATTTTGGTTCCAACTGACAAAGGAGTTTCAGATGGGAAGGTCTAAATGGGTTCTCCCTTAAGATCCAATGGTAAAGTTCCCTGCCAGCAGCCTTCTTTGACCCAAGGACCACTTTGCATGACAAAATTTGGTTCCAAATGGCTTTGTGGCAGAAGAGGAGATCTTTGAATGCTTTCCCAAAGTGTCCAATGTTAAACTATTTTCCCCGATGGACACCATCTTGGATGCCATGCGAACTTGCCACACACATTTTTCAAAGGGAACCAACTAAGGACAATTGAGGGCAAGTATGGTTCCAACTGACCAGTCTATTTAAATTTGTTTCTCTATATGGTCCTTGAAACTAAGTTTAAACGGGACCACCCAGGGACTATCCTGCCTAAGTTTGGCTTCAATTGGTTTTGCAGCTTCAGAGGAGAAGATCTTTGAATGTTTTTCTTTAGGGTTCAATGCTATAACATTTTCCCCTCTGGTGGCCACCTTTGATGCGATGCAGAATTGCCACACACACTTTTCAAAAGACATCAACAAAGGACTATTGTGAACAAGTATTGCTCCTAATTGGTAAAGTAGTTTTAGAGGATAAGATATTTGAAAATGTTTCCCAATAGTGTCAAATGTTAGACTAATTTCTGCACTTGTGGCCATCTTGGATGCAGATGCGGACTTGCCGGGCTCATTTTTGAAAGGAGACAACCCAATGTACTGGTACCAAGTTTTGTTCCAATTGGCATTTGTGAATTCAGATAAGAACTTTTTAAGAAAGAGAAGAGGAGAAGATCTTCGAATGCATTCACAATAGGGTCCAATTTCAAATTATATTCCCAACTGATGGCCATCTTGGATGTGATTCGACTTGT
Source organism: Modiolus philippinarum (assembly GCA_002080025.1). Classification (NCBI taxonomy): domain Eukaryota; kingdom Metazoa; phylum Mollusca; class Bivalvia; order Mytilida; family Modiolidae; genus Modiolus; species Modiolus philippinarum. The sequence continues at coordinate 14,353 of MJUU01046620.1, read as the reverse complement.
CGGACACTTTTTAAAAGGGGGTCAACTTACGAACTATTTTGATAAATTTTAGTTTCAGTTGACATAATAATTTCAAAGAAAAGGATCAATGAAGATGTTTCACTATAGGGTTCAATATTAAACTAAGGTCCCCACTGGCAGCCATCTTGGATAAGATGCAGATTTATTGGACACTTTTTTCGAAAGTGGGATACCCAAGGATTGGACACATTTTTGAAAGGGGATATCCAAGGAGTTTTGTGACCAAGTTTGTTCAATCTGGCTTTGCTGCCCAAAAGCGAAGATCTTTTAATTCTTTCCCACAGGGTTCAACGTTAAATCCATATTCCCGGCTGGCAGCCATCTTCGATGTGACGCAGACTGGTCAGACACGTGTTTTTAAGGGACCAACTACCTTTAGGGAGGACTATTATGGCCAAGCTTGGTTCCAATAATTTTCCCCGTTTTAAACTAAGATGCCCGCTGTCGCTGATGAGATGCAGACTGCCAAACACATTTTTAAAGGGAACCAACCGAGGACTATTGTTACCAAATTTGATTCAAAATGGCTTTGCGATTTCAGATAAGTTGATCTTTGAATTCTTTTCCATAGGGTCCAATGTTAAACTATGTTCCCTTGTGTCTGTCTTGGATGCGATGTAGACATGCCGGACACATTTGTCAAAGAGAGTCAACTAAGGACTATTGTTACCAAATATGGTTCCAATTGGCCAAGTACTTTCAGTGGAGAAGATCCCTCAAAGGGTTCAATGTTAAACTAAGTTCCCCGCCGGCTGCCAATTGAGATACAGTGTAGACTTTCAAAGACTATCCGAACCGGGCCAAGTTTGGTTCAATTTGGTTCTGTGTCTTCAGAGAAAAAGAATGTTTTTTTTTTCATAGGATAACATTTTATAACCATGTTCCCCGCTGATGACCATCTTGGATGAAATGCGGACATTCTGGACACATTTCTAAATTGGGCCATCTGATGACTATCATAACCAAGTTTAGTGTCCAGTGGCGGATTTAGGGGGGCGACCCCCCCCCCTTAGGTTGGAAACTATTTAAAATTCCTGGGGATTTAAAAAAAATGGGTTCCGGGCCCCCCTTATGGAATAATTTTGGGTCCCCCTCCACCCCTTAGCAGAAAGTCTGGATCCACCACTGGTGTCAATTGGCCAAGTAGTTTCAGATGATAAGATCTTTTGAATATAGCGTCCAATTTTAAGCTAAGTTCTCCACTGGCGGCCATCTTAGACGAGATACAGACCTGCCGGACACAATCTTTAAAAGAGACAACCAAAAGACTAGTGTGACTAAGTTTGATTTTCAATTGGCCTAGCGGTTTCAGACTCTGAATCAAATAAAAATTTTACGACGGACGACGGACGCAGAGTGATTGCAAAAGCTCAATCTGGCATAGTCAGGTGAGCTAGTAAGGCATAAGACACTCTGTGTTTTATAAAAAGTAGCCCAACACATCGTCCATCTCAAAGAAATGAAAGAGCATACTTAAGCTTAATAAGACATAAGCTAGAATATCCATCATCAATGTGGAATCTTCAGCAGGCAACACAAGCCAGACAACAAGAACAATTCAAACGAAATGCAACCAGACAATTTGTGTGCAACAAATAGTACAACCCAGCAAAAATCAGACATTATGACATCTCTGATGATTGATTGATTGATTGATTGATACGGGGTTTAAAGTCACATTCAGCAGCATTTCAGCTATCTCATGACGGACAGTCTTAGTGGTGGAGGGGGCCGGAGCCACCGACCTAGGGCAGGTAACGACATCACTGATGAATGACCATAATTAGACAGCTCTAAAAGATCGATGAATGCAGTTCGATGTCATACTCAAGTACAAGAAGGTCACTCATCCTCTTTTTAGCTCACCTGGCTATGCCAGGGTGAGCTATTGCCATCACTTGGCGTCCGTCGTCCGTCGTCCGACCGTCATCTTCTCCTCTGAAACCACTGTGTCAAATGGAACCAAACTTTAACTGAATCATCACTAGGGTATGTAGTTTCAAATTTGTTATTTTGTATGTCTTAGGTCAAACAACATGGCTGGTGTTACTAAAAATAGAACATAGGGGTAAATTACAGTTTTTGGCAAATAACTCAAAAACCGTTAAAGATATCAAAAATCTGATCAACATGGGAAGATCTACCCATGCTGAAATTTTGAAAAAAATCTGATGACCCGTCTAAGAGTTATTGCCCTTTTTCCGTAAAATTTTCAAAATTTGGATGTTTTTTATTTTTTATTAAAAAAAA
>MJUU01046618.1:0-15632 GCA_002080025.1 Modiolus philippinarum | reverse complement strand
CTCAAAGACCACTTATTTTTTGGAATTCTACTTAGCAACCATATATCCTAGAATTCTTTTAGTAACAATAATGACAATCAATAGGTAGATTAAAAAAATATGCCAAGGGTGTATAACAACTGTTTTCTGTGTCAAACAGGGAGTGCGGGGATAGCTGTCGTTTCCGACAACATCTAGTTTTGTTTTGTTTTTTCTTGAAACCGATTGCAGTGGTATTTACATTAGACCTACATTTTTATGTCATGCTGTATTGTTGTGCAGGAGACGGCTCGTTTTATGCAGAAATGAAATTGGCGCAAATTATTTAAAAAAACAAGTCTGTTATAAGCAATTTTTATTGATCGTATTTTCGTGCAAAGTATATTACTTTCTATATAAATGTAAAGTTTTAGGGCAAAATATTCTGGATCGTTGGGACACACAGATGTATAAAATCATAGAGAGAGTTATTTTAAGTAATATAACAATCTAAAAATGCATTAACTTATCATACTATAAAAGTCAATTTCATCAACTTCGCATGCTCAGGGTCTTGGTATTGTGCTTGAATCACATAAAACTCATGAATATGGCGTTGAAATAAGACTAAAAAGTGCGATAAAAAGTGTCATAAAACTGCATATAAACGTACAAATACTAACTTGGGTATACTGAACACAGCCTAATCTCCATGGTTTACAGTATATAACACAACTGTCTGTATAAACGATTTCGGCATTATAAGTATATAATTTTTTCAGACAATTTGAACCCATGACACATAAGAATTTGAAAGTTTCTTGTATTATAAAATGTTGAAGACATTAAAAAGGCATTACGTAAATCAACCTCTTATAGCGTTATTTCTTTTTATATAGAAGCTGGGACTAATACATGTATATTGATCATATTTGTCCCAGACAGAAGTAAACCGAAGTTTGATCACAGGCGGATTCGGCTACTGAAAAGGGGTCCAAAAAAGGGTCTACGCTAATTTGTCATATTTTGTCAAACTGCTACACGAAATAAATCATTTCTAACCCCGAATACAATCTCTTCAGATCATCCAGTTTTGAGCCGGGTGAATGACACATTTTACTGCGTGTGACCTCCTGAATGAATTGCATCTAATTTCATCCCGTTTCCGTTATTTATTTAATATCAGTGAAGTAATTTAAATAAGATTTGTGTATTGTGTTATAAGCGATTTTTTTTTCAAAACAAGAGTGTGCCTTTTCTATCTGTAATAAGTGCAGCACACGCCACATTTACCTTTAGGGCATGCCACAGGTAAATTTGACACGGGACATGATTATGTATATTTGGTTGTTAATTAACCTCTAATGATTACATCACTACATAGGTATTAATTTTTCATCATTGGAACACAGGAGCATGTGAGCGTGTGTGTGCACACATATTTTTTACTAGATTGTTTTGAGGATAGTGATAGAGAATTAATGTTTTTTGTTATTTTGAACTACTTTTCTGATATCTTTTGCATCGATTTAAAACATAAACAACCAATTTTATTTCTTAGTAAATTTAGTATTTAGTTATTCTATATTCTACGAAGAAGTTATGCAGAAAGAAACAATAAGATTTTGACAAAAGGGTAACACGCTTGTCCTTGTTTTTCTACAGTAATTAGTTATTTCATGATCTCACTCGAACGCTTTAAATAACGATATAAACAGTGGTATGATTGTTTTTTAAAATGACCAAGATCTAGCCAAGTGACTTTGTAGCAGAAATGAATAATAAAAATCGTTTTTCTCCTAAACCCGTGCGAATTTTTACTTTAAACTTGGTTAACATGTTCACAATGTTACTTAGAGTAAATTAAGGTCCTATTCAAAATTTAGTGAATTTTCCCTTTAATAAACACAAAATACTATAGAGTAAGTGTGCCATTTATCGGACACCTTTGACTATTCTGACTTGGTACAAAAAAGATATGCTGCAGCTGTTGTTGACTTGACCAGTCAACAAATGGATATCATCTGCACCTGTTAATTCAGAACACATCCAGATTTTTCATCTACTATTTCCTATAAACCAGTTGTAAGATTACTTGTTAACTATGGTTTGAATCAGCGAAACAGTGAAATAGCGGACACCAGATGGGGGTTATATTGGACTTGCATTTTCCATATGGGTATCACCAGACAGTTAATATCAGATAGCCGAAGGGGACTTTAGGTTTGCGCTCTGTCCGTCCGTCTTTCAGTCCCACATCAGTTTTCCGCACTTTTTTTCTAAACCGTTGCAGGTATTGGTCTGATATTTTGTATATGAGTCTACCTTGATGAGTTACAGATCAATTTTACGTTTGGTTCTGGTCCAATGATTTTTGCAGGAGTTATGGGTCTAGGACTTAGGAAATTTTATTAAAATATCAGTTTTCCGCATTTTTTTTCTAACCTGTTGCAGGTATTGGTCTGATATTTTGTATGTTAGTCTACCTTGATGAGTTACAGATCAAGTTTAAGTTTGGTTCCGGTCAGGGATTTTTGCCAGAGTTATGGGCCTTGGACTTAGAAAACAAATTTTAATATTTTTTAGTGTAATAATGCCTTGTTCTACCGGTAGGGGACTTGGTATTGCCTTGCAATACGATCCACACTTGTTTCTTTTAATACCTGATAAAACTAATGAAAACCCTCAGAAAACTTTCAAGATGTGATGACAAATCTCTTGTTAGATAATAACCAAACAGCATTTGCCATTGAAAGTCAAGTAAGGGGATTGTTGGACACCCTTTTAATTACAATTTTCTGCAAGAAAATCTTCTTTATTTCAAAAATAAAAAGTGAAATAAGGAACTTCAAATAATATTCCATGTAGAAAGATTATATATGAAAAACATTACAGATGCTTGAATTGATTTCAGTGGATAATTATGTCTCCCCTTCGAAGAAGGAAGACATATTGTTTACCCGTCATCTCCTGCCTCTGCTTCTTCTTCTCATACATCGTGTCCGGCCCATTACTTTTTTGTCTTTTGACCTAGACTTAAGATATTTGGCATGTGGGTGTATGATCATGGGAAGGTGTGTCGCATACCATAGTTACCTTCATGTGACCTTGACTTTTGACCTCAAGATCAAATGACTGAAATTGTCCAGGCCATAACTTTTCCATTTTGTGAACTAACTTAAGATATTTTGCATGAGAAGGTGTGTTGCATACCAAAGCGACCTTCATGTGACCTTGATCTTTGAACTGAAGGTCAAATTACCGAAATATTTAGCTGTTGGCCTGTCTTGGCTATCACTCCTAGACTTAAGATATTTGGCATGTGAATGTATAGTCATCAGAAGGTGTATCACTTACCATGGTGACCTTCTTGTGACCTTGACCTTTGACCATAAGGTCAAATTATTGAAATTTTTTTGCTGTTGGCTTGTCTTGGCCAGTATTTTTTCATCTTTTGACCTAGAATTAAGATATTTGGCATGCGGGTGTATTATCATGAGAAATTGTGTCATATACCATAGTGACCTTCATGTGTCCTTTACCTTTGAGATTGAGGTCAAATGACTCAATTTTTTCCAGGCCTACACATTTTCATTTTTTGACCTAGACTGAAGAGATTTCTTTAGCTCCTAATGTATTTGGAATATTCTAGCATTATTTTTTGAAAAAATGTTATATCAAGGAGAGACATATAAACAGTCACCCCTATTTTTTTCATCCACCACAGATCACATGCAGACATCTTTTTCAAAAACCCTGAGGGAACCCTGGGATATAGAAATAGGACCCTGTATTCCAGGCTGCCGGGTACAACCCCTCGAAAACTGGATGTCTGTGTTTTTTCGGGATGAATAAATACACAACCCATCTTTCGGATGGGATGTAAACTCATGTCCACGTGTTGGAAGAAATGCCACGCTTCCTGCACGTTAAAGAACCCTTGCAGCAAGCTTTTTTGAGTGGTCCATAGGTGATTGGCTACAAGGCTAAATTCCCCGCCCCTTTCGATTGATTTTACCCTACTTTTCCAGTGTCATTCAGAATTTCCTGTCCCATAACCCTTTCCATACCCCAAAGTGATTATTTATTAACAAACTTGTTCTCGTCTTGATATAGCTGAAATATTGCTCAGTAGACGTTAAACAATATTAAATAGAAGTTATGCCGATCGCTTGACACATTTCTTTTGGCCAACGGTATTCGTTGTTACATTGACTACTTCAGACTTGGTGAGTTTATTATCGGACAGCATGAAGGGGAAAGACCATGATTAGAAATATGCATGGTCTTTAGACTTACCCCTGTCAAACCTATTAAGCTGAGGATTCAAACTGTCTGTGATGTCCGATAAATGGCGCACTTACTCTAAATTTAAGAGATGACAATGCTGTGTGTTAGGATTTGAGGTAGTAATCATAGAGGTTATTGGTGTAAATGACAGTTTATTGAATTGGAAAAGGTATGTTTGAGACAGTATTACTGTTTTTCTTTATAAATCTTATGAGATCTGTCAAATACTTACATTTGATAAGTTTATCAGTTTGACCTGCTTACATTACTTACATTTGATAAGTTTATCAGTTTGACCTGCTTACATTACTTACATTTGATAAGTTTATCAGTTTAACCTGCTAACATTACTTACATTTGATAAGTTTATCAGTTTAACCTGCTTACATTACTTACATTTGATAAGTTTTTCAGTTTACTTACATTTGATAAGTTTATCAGTTTGACCTGCTTACATTACTTACATTTGATAAGTTTATCAGTTTGACCTGCTTACATTACTTACATCTGATAAGTTTTTCAGTTTACTTACATTTGATAAGTTTATCAGTTTGACCTGCTTACATTACTTACATTTGATAAGTTTATCAGTTTACTTACATTTGATAAGTTTATCTGTTTGACCTGCTTACATTACTTACATTTGATAAGTTTATCAGTTTACTTACATTTGATAAGTTTATCAGCTTGACCTGCTTACATTACTTACATTTCATAAGTTTATCAGTTTGACCTGCTTACATTACTTACATTTGATAAGTTAATCAGTTTGACCTGCTTACATTACTTACATTTGATAAGTTCATCAGTTTGACCTGCTTACATTACTTACATTTGATAAGTTTATCAATATGACCTGCTTACATTACTTGCATTTGATAAGTTTGTCAATTTTACCCACTTATAGTGTGACAGATGCTGTATACAGAGGAGGACATGCCTACCCTGCTGGAGCACCTGAAGTCAATCTGTTTTTTGAGAGTTCACAACGTTAGTGCTTTAGTTTTTTGAGTTGTATTTGTAGTGTTTGTGTGTTTTGTTGGTTTATTGTGTTTTTGATTTTGGACTTTGATTTATGTAATCTTGTGATTTGTTCATTTGGTATTCTACTGCCGTTGTTTTATCCAGATCATACCAGAGAACAATCAAAATGTTTTTGATGCTTTATATTAACCTTAACATATGAATACTGTGAATGTACATTTATTCGTTGGCATCAATATTCGTAGTTTTCATAAATATCACTATATCCTGGGTACTTATATTCATGGTTTCGATATCTATGCTTTAAAACTCTAGGGAAAAATGCATTTTGTTGGGAACTTAATTTTGTGGTTTTAGCAAACCAAGAAAATTGGAATCCTATGAATAATGGCACTTTTACAGTAAGTATTTCTGTACTTTACACATTGAGTTATAACCAACTAAAGTAAGATAATTCAATCCAGAGGCATTAAAAAAGCCATAGGACTTTCAGAATGTTGTGAAATTTGATTTTTTACAAGCTACTGTTTTCCTATTGTGTGATATTCAGGGTTTGATTCATTACTTTGCAAATGTAATAAATTAAATACAGTGGAACTTCGATGGTTCGAACACCCAAGGGACCGTTGAAAACCGTTCAAGCCAACGGGGTGTTCAAGATATCGAGGTCGTACAATGTTTAAACTTGAACAATGGGACCACAAAAAGGGGTTTGAGACATCCATGGTGTTCGAGTTATTGCAGTTTGACCCATAGAAGTTCTACTGTAACTGTTATTTATTGTAGAAGATCAATACATAATATTTTTCTCATACAAAATGACAAATGTAATTAGAAAATAATTCAAAAGTAATTGGCATTACAGCCTTTTTGTGACTGCTGTTAATTAAATTACCATTACATGTAATTAAAAATTTCTCAATTACACATTACTTAGCATTACATAAAAAATGTTATCAATTACAGTCAATGACCATTACATTTTTAATTACCCCAACCCTGGTGATATTTCATGACCCAAAAAAAAATCATGAGCCAAGGAAATATTATGAAACAATTACTGACTTTCACTTCATTTAATACAAGAATCTTTCATGTCTTTTGATAGACAAATCCTCATATACATATCTATAGGAGACAATTATTGAAAAATAACAGTTACTGGTAGTCACAATATCAAATGTAATTCTCTGGAATCAAGTGTTTTGTTTGTTTGCATATGGTTTACACCACATTAAGCAGTATTTTAGCTATTATGTAGTAGTCAGTTTAAGTTGCGGAGGAAACCAGTGTAACCGAGGGAAACCACCAACCTTGGTTAGGTGACATATTTTATCTTTTTCTATGGTTGTCACTATTTATAGACCATATCCGAGTTCTGGTATTTAGATTCACCAGTTGTTGTTTGTCCGCCCTACGTCATAAACTTTTCCTCCTCGTGTGACCAAGAATATACTTCAAAAACATCATTTAATGACATTTCAGACTCTGTGACATGACCTTTTCTGTACTGTGATGTGTTGAAAAAAGGGGCCAGGTGAATCCTGATACCAGAGCTAATATATGGTCTATTGCAAACTCACAATGCAGGGGAGACAGGCTATAGTGATTGTACAGATAAACTAACTTCCTTGGCCACTCTGCCATTTAAGCCCAAGAATCAAATGAAAATTGTGTGTGAAATGTACAGGCAGGTATACATGTAGATGATTCAAAGGGGAATCTAGCTCAAAATATTTTGAAGATGGTCTTTGAATTATTTACAATGGTATTTATATGATTTGTTTGGTACATACAATGTATGACATTTTTGTAGTGAAGGCTCTTAATTTTGGTGGGGTGGGATCTAGCTTTTGCATAAAAAAATTTAATATCTGACATTTTTATTTTTCTACAGTGAACCAATATCTTTGTTTGGATGGAGAGAAGGAGACCAACAAAAAACAAAATTAGTATTAACCTTAACAGAGAAGGATGCCTTAGCTATACAACAGACTACTTCAGAATATTGTGTATTGTCCATTCCCAGAGAATCACAGTTACCTCAGGAGGTATACATCGGTTTAGCAGGGTTTTCTGAGAGTTTTTATTTATAGACAATTACATTACATTGACTTAAACAATGACATAAGGATGAGGCTTAGAGAGGTAGTAAAATTTGAGCCTTTTGCATCATTTTTGCAGTTTCTTGCAGTCCTGATATTGGATTTACGTCAAGTAAATGTAGTATTATTGTTTTTGTACTGCAATGATTGAAAAAGCCAAATTTTACGTAAAATTTATTGGTTAAAAATGATTTGAAAGGGGAGGCGGACATCATTACTGTTTGGATAAATCCATGCTTTCTGGAAACAATCCCACAGAAACATATTGATGACATCATTAACAAAGCAATATGCTGTCAGTGATTTTTCTAGCGCTCGTCACTTTCGTATTTTACGAAACAGTTTTCAAAATGACGAAAGTTTTCTGAACCGCTTTCGTCACTTAAAATTTGTCATTGTAAACTTTTCTGCTTAAAATATTAAGATATTATATTCAGTGTCATATTTATGACAAGTTTACAACCCCAAGCCAATTAATTAATTACAAAGGTGATGTTACAGGTAAATTGCTAATCCGATAATTATACAGGGGTAATTAACCATACAGTACATGTAGTTGTCAAATCACCAATCAGGTACAATCATTAAATATAATTTAATTACCAGGAAGCCATGAAATGATCATATTTCAAGTTATCATTTAAAGTTAAAGTTTTAATTTCAACAGAATAGGTATTTTGCCGGTCCTACTTTCGTTTCTATCCACAACATTCCGATTGCGCATGTGCATATATAAACAGCTTACAAGATACAAATAAATTACTCCCAATATATATAAGACCAATGTTTTTTAAGTTTGTCTCAGTCCCAATTTGAATTAAATTAATTTCCAGCAAAATCTGTTGCTTTATGCAGCCTTTCCAATTTTATTTTGATTGAAATACCAGTACATAGTCGTTTCTGACTTTGTTCAAAAATTACAACTTCTTTGTGATTTCCTCTCAACTTGCATTTTGCCATTGAAGAGAAATCAAACTAAATTTTGACGTAAAATATAACCTCTGATGATAAACATAAAATTTTATTCCAAAGAATTGCTTGCATAAGCTCAACACCAAAGCAGAAGACTTAAAATCATACGTTGCTATGATACACAGCATACGACAAGAGCTTCAAGGAAAAGGGGGGATACTTGTACTTGTTTTCACCTGTAAAAAAATTACTATAATTGGATTTATATTCCCAATTAATTTCATTATCAAAAGTTGATGTTCAAATAAAAACTAATTATTAGAAGGAGCTCAAAGATCTCAAAAGTTACATGATCTGAAATGTTCCTATGATATACATATATATCTTTTGTACTATAAAGGTCTTTATCTTTAAAACATAGAGATTTGAAGAATGACTGTCGCGCTCCACAAAAGTGACTGAAGCTTTCAAAATCCTAGAATAAACCCTGTGCTGTCAGCGACTATATGTTGATACAAACAAAGTATTTAACTTACACAAATGGAGAGGTTACTGTAAATCAGTTTTTACATGTTTTCATGAGAGTTTATATGTGAAGTATATGTGTATACTGTATGTTGTCACCATTTCTGTCTTTAGCAGAGTCGGAAATGCTAGTCTTTAGTTTCAACAATTTGTATCAACAAACATGTTTAAGTATTGAATCCAGGACTGTTTACATTTTAAAGGTAGTTTAATATCTTAACTTAGGATATCTTTTTAGTGGTAGATGAAAGTATTCTTAGTAGATATTTAAAGCTATGAATTAGATAACAGAGTCTAGTTTCAGATGAATGACAACCATGTCCATTGGTCATGTGCAGTGTACTCTGTATCAGAGTCATTAAAAAAAAATCTGTCTCTTACTTTTCATTAAAAACACCTGGTAAATGCTACTAATAGTTGTTCCAATAAAACATGTATTTCACTTATTGAACTCAATTTGAAATTAGTACCATTATATCATTTGACCTTCTAGTGAGCTTTAATTATCAGTAAAAATATCATTCTAAACTTATTTTGACAGGTACTACCTTACCTAGAGCGGTTTAAGTCCATTATACTCTGGTTTGGATGTGATATGAATGCTTGGTCAAACACAAAACATTTTGCCAGAAAATTAGGAATTGAACGATGTCTCCTTTTCAGGTATGGTTAAAAATATAGGCTTTCTCTATATTTAAACTTAAGTGTTGCATATAGTACAGCTATATAAATTAATATTATTGAACTACAAAAGTTTAAGTTGTATGTAGTAATAGCTTCTTTTGAGTGACTGACCTATGTTTAAATCTTCAACCTAGATTTTTCTCTGCTTTAAGGTGTTTCTACTTTTTCCTTTCTCATTATATAAAAAAAAACCAACTTTAATATCTTTGTCCTATCATTGAAAAGTCAATCCAAAACTTTTTATACACTACTGATTGGAACTAAAACTGGTCACAATAGCCTATAATAAGTCCTCATTATAAAAGGTGTCTAGTAAGTTCACACTCCATCCAAGATGGCCAACAGCCTTCACCATAGTTTAGAGTTGGCCTATTAAAAGATTTTCTCTTAAAACATCCTGGCAAATTGGAATCGTACTTGGTCACACTGTTCCACTTTAAAATCTATCCAAATTGTCTGTCAGAGAATAGTTTAACAACAAACCCTATTACAATCGCATCAAAAAATCTTTTTCTTTGTTTTCTGTTGGCCAGTTTGAACAATACATGGTCACAAAAGGTCTTGGTCACTTATATATACTTCCTGCTTCCCCATTTAATTGCAGAAAATGCATGATTTTGTAATAAAAACTTAAATAAATATTTGTTTAAATAAAAATAAATGATTAATGAAAAGTCAAAGTTAAATTATCTCCCTTTCATGTTGTTGGAATAGAATTATATTCCGGCATGCACATCTGCATATAGTGTCCATTTCATCAAAATCCAAGTACAATCAAACTGTCATGACTCGAACACCAAAGGGACTGATTAAAACAGTTTGAACTAAAGGGATGTTCGAGCTGTCAGGGTCGAATAATGTTTAAACTTTAGTTGCACTTATGAGGTAGTCTTACCATTCATTGAAGATCTTATGGTGGCTTTGAGTTGTTATTACTCCCCTTTGGGTCGTTGTCTCTTTGACACATTCCCCGTTTCCCTTCTTTTTCCTATTTTCAAAAAGAATCAATGAAGAGTCAAAGTGGTACAAGTACACAACATATTCAAGGAAGCAGTAAGCAGGAACTATGTCAGTTTTATTTCAGACTGTATTGCAAACATTTTATCATTTACAATCAAACTTTGTCACAATTCTCTTTTCAGTGTGGTCCCTTTAAAAATTTTATCCGGCAGGTTGGCATTCCATTTTAAATAACTAACATTAGGGAGCAAAGTTTAACATTTGACCCTAAGCAAAACACATTCACCTCTCTTAAACTGTTTTTAGACCAATTTTTCCACATTAGATCATGGGTGACCCTTTTTAGCTCATCTGGCCTAAAAGGCCATGTGAGCTTTTGCCATCACTATGCGTCTGTCGTCTGTCGTCCGTCCGTCTGTCAACAATTTCAAAAATTTCTCCTCTTAAACCACTGGGCCAAATGTAACCAAACTTGGCCTGAATCATCACCAGAGTATGGCTTCTCAAAATTATGTTTGATTAGGCGGTAGGTCAAACAACATGGCCGCTGTTGCTAAAAATAGAACATAAGGGTAAATTACAGTTTTTGGCCAATAATTTGAAAATGATTACAGATATCAAAAATTTGAAAGAGGCTAAAATGATCAGCATGATGAGATCTACCTGCCGTTAAATTTTGAAGAAAATCTGAAAACTCATCTTGGAGTTATAGCCCTTTTTCAGTAAAATTTCAAAAGTTGTGCAAATTTTATTTTTTATTTCAAAAAGTGTAACAGATAGAGGTCAAGTATAAATTGCAGAAATGTTCAGCATATCAAGATCTACCCACCCTGAAGTTTTGAAGAAAATCCAAAAACCCTTGTAGGAGATATTGCCCTTTTTTCACAGAATTTTCAAAATTTTCATATTTTTCGTCCTTTATTTCCAAAACTATAGAAGATCAAGGTTCAGTGTAAATTGATAAAATGTTTGCCATGCTTTGGCAACTTCAAAACTGGTGTTGAAAATTGTTCGTTTACCACCGATTTCAAAATGGCCGCCAAAATAGGCATTGACGTTGCAACTTCAAACTGATCTTGGAAAATTTTGCACTGATGACCATTTTCAAAATGGCTGCCAAAAAAGGCGGGAAAATTCTACATTGTCGATTTCAATGAAATTTGGTTTTCAAATAGATATTGATGTTGTGACTTCTAAACAGATGTTGAAAATTGTTCTTTGACCGCCATTTACAAAATGATGTCTAGATCGACTTCAAAACTGGTGTTGAAAGTGGTCCTTACCAAGAACGCTTTTTGTCAAAAAAGCCCAACAAAAAAAATATAGTAAAACATTATCAGACTTTAAATACAGTTTAAGATGTGTTGTTCCAGCTACCAAAGTTTGAGAGACTGAAGATCAACTGTATAACTTACAATGTTAGCTTGATTGTGGCAACTGAAAACCATGTGAGCGATACAGGCTCCTGTGAGCCTCTGGTTAATGATTATACTCCCTGCAAACAAAGTTTAGGGGTTTATTGGAATCACCCTGTTTGTCCTTGAACCTTATCAGTTCATTTCCTCCTTAACAGCTGGAAAAGGGGGAGAAACTGTGTCAGCGCATGTCATATATAACAACTGAAGTAAAATTGTTGCTGCCCAACATTTCAAAGGGGAGATAAATCGTCTTTGACTATTTTCTGGAAAGAAGGGGGAAAACATTGTCAGTGCATGTCGTTATTAACTGATGTTTGGATTTTTATGAACTGTGAGAATGACTCAAAATTTGCATGAAGTAATATGGTTGCTGCTTGGAATTTTGAAGTGGAGATAGTTCAACTTTGAACATTTTCTTGAAGAAAGGGGTATGTAACTTGTCAGCAGATGACCTCCTAAATGGCTGTTTGGATTTTGATTAAATGTTACCAAGTCATAGTATACCGCTTGAAGATGTGCACTAAGTAATATGGTTGCATCTCAAAATTTTGAAGGGGAGAAATTCAACTTTTAGTATTTACTGGGAAAAAAGGGGAGGTACTTTGTCAGCACATGTCCTCCTAAATGATGAAATGTTACACAGTCTAAGTGTATCACCTGCAGATGTGCATGAAATAATGTGGTTGCTGTTTGAAATTTTGAGGAGTAGATATTCAACTTCGTATATTTTCTGGAAAAAGGAGGCGATGTATCATTGTGTCCATAATTGTATTGTGTCGTCCACACATGTATGGTATCCACAGGCACTTAAATTTGCGCTTACCATATTGATTCAGAGTTTAATGAGAAGGGGGTATAACTGGCTGCCATTCGGCAACAGCTCTGTTATCATAAATTGGCTAGGTTTTTAAATTTTTTTCTTTAATTTAATTTTAGAAATTCATTCATCATTACACAATGTCAAACAATCTGATACAACAGGATCAATGGAATTCACCTGAAATATTTTGTCCCATTTGTGTCACCACTGTATTTTCAGGTTTTCTTCTGTGACATCTTTATATACTGAATAGTTCATGCAGATGGAACAATTTTCAAACATGGATGAAATGTTGGTTATTCTATCAAACTACCTAATAATACAACAGTGACCTCAATAGGGAAAAGCATGAAGGTGGATTCCATTGTGAGAATGTGTGGTTGAAACAAATTTAAAGTACAATCTGCTTTGTAAAGTATAAAAAAAATGTTTTTGGTGTTTTGCCTATGATTTTCATTTTTTTTTCAAAAAAAGAAAACCAACAAAAAAAAAACCATGCACCAAACACTTTCATTAAATCTAAAGTAAGACTTTATGAATTAAAGTTGATAATCCTTATTTTCAGGCCAAGTGATTCGTGTCCTGCGCCATATGAAGCTTTAAAACAGAAGAAGAGTTTAGATCTACTGTTAAATAAGGCTAAACCAATAAAACATGAATTTATTACATCATTCTCAGAAATTCGTGAAGACGTACTGTCAGAAATATCACTTCATGAACAAGTATCAGGTGTGAAGGTAATTTAGGATAACTAATTAAGGAAGTTCAAATAATTATAATAAATTTTATTTTATAATAGTGTCACCTGTGATTGACGAATTAGTAATGTCTTGTCAGAGTTTTAACAAGAAAAATATTGAAATCATACCCTTGCATGTCTGACACATTTTGGAATATAGGACATTACTTATTTGATATGGATTTTATCATGGTCAGTATCAAGCAAACCTGTTAGGGCCAGCTTGATGTTTCATCCTGTGATACAGTCTGTATCAAAAACAAAATGTCTTATATTTCTTTTATAGGTAATTCACAAAATGTTACATGGGACTCTATAATCAATTGAAATAACCTGAAATTTCTGTTTTAGTATGGTTAATGCATTCTCTATTGCAATGATCAATATGTAATCCTCATGTATGACGAGTACGAACACAATGCATAAGAATGCACATGTGACAGTGACCCATTATTTTCTACAACACTGCCTGTTCAGATATGCTAAAAATGTAAGGCTTTGCAAATGAAAGGAAATTCATGCAAATTATCTATAATTCTCAATAATGTATTTTCACTGCTGTTAGATTCTAAGAATCTATCATGCTATAAATAAGAAAATATGATGACCCAGTAACTTCTGTATCTATCAATACTGTAGAAGAATGGGCTGTTGTATTTACTTCCACATTTTACTTTAATCATATTAATTAATAAAAGTAAGAAATAAGAAGACCCCAAAACCCCTGAAAAAAAAAACATTTGTAAGAAACAGTAAAGAAGCTGTTAACCCTTTCACCAACAGTTCCCAGTCTACCGGGATAACGTAAAGTAACTTCGGCACGACAGATCCCGGTTGACCGGGATCAACCACTAGATTTTATATTCTCCTGCCAAAACAGAGTTATGCAAGAGTTATTGTTCTTTGTATGATTTCTAGTTAAAAGGTGAAAAGATGGCGGTATGAATGTTGAAAACTGGAAATTCTTCAAATTTTAATTATTTTACTGAAATTTAAAGTTCAAGAACAATTTTTTCTGCAAGATTATGGATTAAGAAAACTGTAATCATTGGTGAATTTGGGTATTTCTTCAAATTTTGAGTATTTTACTGAAATTTAAAGTTCAAGAACAATTTTTTCTGCAAGATTATGGATTAAGAAAACTGTAATCATTGACGAATTCGGGTATAAACATTTGTTAATTTGTAAAAGAACTTCGTAAATCGTGATCGTTTTGTGTCAGCTTCAATGAATTTTCATCTTTTTGGGTAAAACTACGAGGTGTTTGGGTCAATCACATGAATTTGTTACAATTTACTTGAAAACATGTGAAGCAATACGAAATTACATGATATGGAGGTAAAACTACTTTAATAAACTGCTAAACAGTTGGAAATTGTATCAAAGAAGTGCAAATGAAGGAAACAATAGTTTTTGTTGAAAAATAATAGTTATTAATGGTCTTTATTATGAGTAATTATACCCAACGCAATGAAGTCTGTCCGTCTGTCATCACTAAGGGGTACATCATTTGTCCGGATAACTCCTCCTACAGTTTTAAGCTCACCTGACTATGCCAGGGTGAGCTTTTGCCATCACTTGGCGTCCGTTGTCCGTCCGTCCGTCCGTCTGTCGTAAACTTTTCATTCACAGATCTTCTCCTCTGAAACCACTTGGCCAATATAAACCAAACTTGGTCACAATAGTCCTTGGCTGGTCCCCTTTAAAAAATGTATCCGGCAGGTCTGTACCTAATCCAAGATGGCCGCCAGCGGGGAACATAGTTTTAACATTGGACCCTATGGGAAAGACATTCAAAGATCTTCTTCTCAGAAACTACCAGTCCAAAGTCACAATAGTCCTTAGGTAATCCTTTCAAAAAAAGGTATCCGGCAGGTCCGTACCTCATCCAAGATGGCTGCCAGTTGGGAACATAGTTTTAACATTGGACCCTATGGGAAAGACATTCAAAGATCTTCTTCTCAGAAACTGTCCAATTATAACAAAATTTAGTCACAATGGTCCTTAGATGGTCCCTTCCAAAAAAGGTATCCGCCAGGTCCGTACCTTATCCAAGATGGCCGCCAGCGGGGAACATAGTTTTAACATTGGACCCTATGGAATATACATTCAAAGATCCTCTTCTCAGAAACTACTAGTCCAATTAGAACCAAACTAAGCCACAATGGTCCCACAATGGTGCTTTGGTAGTCCCATCCAAAAAATGTATCTGGCAGGTCTGTACCTCATCCAAGATG
>MJUU01046617.1:70227-102017 GCA_002080025.1 Modiolus philippinarum | reverse complement strand
AATAAAAGAAAGACTGGATCACGCTGTTTTAGACGGGTTTACTGATAGCGCTGATGTACTAGTACGTTTTATCTATGCTGCTAAAACACCAAGTTACGAATACAATAAAACTAAGGATATGAACTCGTTTCTTATAAGAGAGTTAACTGACTTTGTATCACTTTATCCACAATACGTAGACCTTTCTTTACCTCCAAATGAGGATTATTGCAGTTGGAGTTAACATATGTGTTATGATCTCATGTTCATTTACTCCATGTCCTTTCGTGAAATATTATATATACGAAATCATAGGAATTAGAATAAAAGTGGTAAAACCACCCAGTGGTGGATGTTGGGACCATAATTATTCGGAAACAATAACAGATGGGGTTAAAAGGAAACGCCTATTATCAACTAATAATAACTGTTTCTTTCGATGTTTAAAACAACTCAAACCAGATTTTAATCCTATAATCACTGTCTGTGATGAGATACGAAGAGTATATGGGTTAACTCCTTAAACACCCGTGCCGGTGCCAGTAACGTGGGACATAATAAAAAGGTATCAGTTACCTGTCGGTTTATTCTGTGAAGAGACAAAAGAGCATTACGGTAAAGAGTATCTCACTCTTATAGAACTAGCTAAGGGACATTACAGTCTTATTATCGAACGAGAAAAGAAGAAGTGTTCGTCTTGTTGTTCTTTTTATTTCGGCGAAAAGCATACTTGCTCGGTTGTTTGTTCTCGTTGTGGTAAGCGATATAAGAAAAAATACAAGTGTAACAATAACACATCTGGTTATTATCAAGCAGTAATAAAGAGAAAGGGTAGGTGTTTGATTCAAAGAACAACAAAGAGCAAAGAGTTAAACCCCAACATAATTCACTATGATATAGAATCTTACACAAAAATTGTCGACGGACACAAGGTTCATACCCTTTATATCCTAGGATTTGTGGAAAAGGATGGAGATTTTTGTTACTACGCTGGTGATGATTGCGTCGACAATTTTGTACGATATTTGTTGAGCAAAACTGCCGTAGGCACTGATGATTTTATTGTTAACGCTTATAACGGGAGTAACTTCGATCACTACTTCTTGGTTAAGAGTATGAATAAACTGGGATTAGCTCCGGAAAAATTTATCATGAATAACGGAAGCATAATCGGGTTAAAAAAAGATAGAATACGATGTTTCGATCTGATGAAACACATAGGTAGTTCTTTGAGTCAAGCATTGTCTGATTTTGGTTGCAAAGTACAAAAAGGAGAATTTGATCACAGTCAATCGAAACCCTGGGAAGATATGTCCGATAGTATGAGAAATGAGTGCCTTGTTTATCTACAGTCTGATGTACTTGGTCTACGAGAGTTATTTAATAAATTAAACAACCAGTGTTACAAAGATTTTGGTATGGATATTACCAACTTCATCTCGACTAGTTCTCTAGGATTCGACATCTGGAAAGATTATATACCTGAAGGAGCTGTGGTTGACATATATGATTCAACAGAGATGGAGAAAAATATCAGAAAGAGTATTTATGGTGGACGGTGTTATAAGAGCAAGACTGAGTTTGTATCTGATCAGTATGAGGAAGTACTAAAAGAAAAAATAAACTATGATGATGTAACTGATTTCTTGTTGAATGTGGACGTCGTGTCCCTTTATCCAACCAGTATGTTACACGAATATCCGGTGGGACGAAGAAAATATACCACCTCAGAGATGAAGGGTAAAATGGGGATATATAAAGTCAAGTATGTTACAAACAAGAAACTGCTTCATCCAGTAGTAGCAAAAAAAGGACGAAAAGGGAGCAACTAAATGGGACTTAGAAGACTCGGAGGGTTGGTATACTTCAGTTGATATAGAACAAATGATTAAATATGGTTATGATGTTAATATTATCGAGGGATATTACTGGGAAGAAACTAGTAAGGTGTTTTATGATTATATACAGAAATTCTTTCAGCTCAAGAAAACTAGTCAAAAAGGAAGTGTTCAGTATACATTAGCAAAACTATTGATGAATGGTCTCTGTGGTAAAATGATCCAAAGACCAATATTTAACCACACCCAAACAATAAGAGACAACAATGAATACTGGAAGTTTCATCATAAGTATGTGGTTACGGGCCTGGAACTAATAAAAAATACTTGGCATGTATCAGGTTACTTAAGATCCGAGATTGACTCGGTTGATAAGATCAGTAAACCATCACATTTTGGTGCTTTTGTTCTGGCTTATAGCCACAAGATTATGTATAATCACATGACGAGGTTAAATCCAGAGAATAAAATAGAGTTAGGCTTTTACTATAATGACACCGATAGTTTACACGTGCCCGGTGAGCAAGCAAAACTAATACCTAATTATAATGGTAATAATTTAGGTGATTTAGCTAACGATTAAAAGAAAAACGCCAAGATAATTAAAGCGGTGTATATTGCACCTAAGTTATATATGACTATAACAATTGACACAGACAATGTAATTAGTGTTAAGACAAAGGGTAAAGGATTGAATAAAACCAAGTTAACGCAAGAAGACTTTCAGAAAATGTTGGAGGGTGAAGAAGTAAAGAACACAAGAGAATTCTCCATGAAGAAGGTACATCCAAAGAGGATTTCTAAAGAACAGGGTATTGATCATTTTAGTATTCTTTACCTCACAAACTTTGAGAGACGTGCAAATAAAAAAGAATACAAGGGAAGAATTTTCTTGGATAAGAATAAATCTTTTCCTATAGGAAGCTGCCGTCTACCACAGTCCACATAAATCCATGACGTAAGAGGTTTATGTGCTATGTCTATCATATGGTAGACAGTCCACATAAATCCATGACGTTAGAGGTTTATGTGCTATGTCTATCATATGGTAGACAGTCCACATAAATCCATGATGTTAGAGGTTTATGTGCTATGTCTTTCATATGGTAGACAGTCCACATAAATCCATGACGTATATACAATGTGTATACGTTAGAGGTTTATGTGCTATGTATATCATATGGTAGACAGTCCACATAAATCCATGACGTATGAGGTTTATGTGCTATGTCTATCATATGGTAGACAGTCCACATAAATCCATGACGTATGAGGTTTATGTGCTATGTCTATCATATGGTAGACAGTCCACATAAATCCAAAACGTATAGACAATGTTTAATAAATCCATGAAGTATACGGTAAATTTGTCATACAACAATTGACAAAGCAGAAAAATAATAAATCTTTATTATATCCCTGAAAGAACACGCACAAATTCCTCCACAAGTTAACTCCGAGAAAGGTTTAGTCCAGCATGGTCTGAATAACCTGCGCATGGTGTGATTAGTCTAGAATATTCTTCCCGGTTGCTGTTTTTATATCCTGATTTATAATATCACTGTTCGTATTGTAACTATCCATTATTATTATTTTTTCCTCTGGTAATTTCGGCTTGTTCACCAAATGCTGTTCATCGTGACAAACCTAAAATAACATACCGAATGGAAATTTACTTGATAACTTGGCAACAGGTTGACATCGTATTGATTTTGTTGCATTGCGAAATTTCACTGCGGCGTATCGATTACCTATTAGGGGTACAAAAAGGAGATTAAATAGATTTTACGTGTTTTGTTTATGAAATATTTTTTTTTGTCATTAAAGGTAATTTGTAAAATAGATTTTAATAAGTTAAGGAAACGTATTTTGTCATAAAGTAATTTGTAAAATAGATTTTAATAAGTTAAGAAAACGTATTTTGTATTTCCCGATCAAAACAATGAAATATTTTCTTGTCTGGTAAGTTAAGATACAGAAAAGAATATTTATTTTTAGTTCTTTCAACAAGCGTATTTTTTGAGACCTGAAGTTCTGAAGATATAAGTTCTCTCTCCTTTTTACTCGGAAAATTATACACTACGTAGAAATTACAATTCAGACGACGGTCTTTGGGTATTCGAAAATAGGAGTGACTCAAATAAATTACGCTCATTTTCTTGTGCCTTCCACCTATAAAGTATTTCACAATAGAAGATTGATCTTCTTGTGAACAAATATGGTCGTCAAAAATTACGATTTTTTGTTTATCGTCAAATACTTCGTCGATGTCTTCAACTTTATCATTAGATAGTTGCACCAAGTCTTCCAGAGACACTCCTAGTTTTTCCGCCATTTCCTCGATTCCTTGTAATAATGCTGCTCCAAAATTTTGCGTAAAGAATAATTTTGTCGTAATACAATAAGGGTTTAAATAAAAGATGCATTAGCAAATTTGTTTTACCAGATCCACTTGGCCCAACAATGAGTAAACGGAAAAAAGCACTCGGCATATTTTTTGCTCCTTGTATTGTTCTTAAATTGTTCGTATTAGACTTTTCCGGGAAATATCTAGGAATCGTTGTCATTTTTTATAACTAAAGATTTATTAGATAAAAAAAAAACATAATGTTGTTTTACGTAGGAGTGAGTCTCAATCGTTGTAGTGAGTAAAACCTAAAATTTATAGTGTGATTTATGTAATAAAAATCAGTTAAAAAAAAAGATGAATAGTGAACAAAACAAAACTTACGAAATACTTGCAATGTATGATTTACACAATGTAAGAAAGATGAATATTTATAAATCAATGAGGCTGCCAAGCGGAGTTTACAAAATACTTGATATTCAAGAGGAAGAGAAGATCGTACATTTGTTTTATCCTCTTAGCGGAATATTCGTTAGAGCGCGGGTGTCCAAAGAAGAATTGGCAGACTTACTAGAAATACAAAGGACTCAAAAGTATTTAACTAAAGTAAAAGAAAGAATCGTACGTCCTCCTAGAGTGTGGGTGTGCAGGGAATTACAAGAAGTATTTGTTTAGTTGTACACCGAGTCCTAGTTTGTTTTTTACTCCTATTACACTCTGAACTTTTTTTATATATATAATTCGTGCCTTAAACAGGTTAAAACAGAGTATTGAGCGTTGGAGAAAGAGTAAAACCTATAAGTTTTTTTGTTTACTTTTAAGATGTTTAAACCGAAAACGACGTAGAAAAAAAATGTGAGTAAATCTACTTTTTACTTCTAGACTGTTTAATCAGAGTTACAAGCGTTGTAGAAAAAAATCGTAAATCGCAAATTTTTTTGATTATGCACTAGTAGTAGTTAATATGGGAAAAATCTGCGGTTTTCAAAAAAATGTGTTTTTGAAAACCGCAGATTTTTTGGGATATTAACTACTCTTCAAGAGAGCTACTGAATAGATTTAAACCAAACTTTGCATAAATGATGCTTATGAGAAGCTGACCAAGTGTTGTTTCTTAGGTGCTGATCCATCATCCAATATAGCCGCTAGCAATGAATTTGACCCAAAGGGGAAATGCATACAAAGATATAATAGAAAACCACTGAATGGATTCAATTTAAACATTGCACAAATGAAACTTGTGAGATTTTGACCAAGTTTGTTACTTTGGTGCTGATCCGTCTTCCGACATGGCCACCAGTGGCAAACTTAGTTTAACATAGGAACCAATGGGAAATGCATAAAAAGATCTTCTGCTCTGAAACTGCTTGAACATTTCCAGTAGAATTTTGATATGAGAGTCCTTTGGTGACCGACCCTCTTCAAAGTTTTATGTTAAATAGCTGCCAGCAGGGAACGTAGATTAACATAGGCCCTTTAAGTTTGGAAACTGCATTCAAAAATATCCTCTGAAACTGCTTCAACAATTTTAATTCAATTTTGTAAAAAGTTTCTGATTTTTATGTACATACACCACCAAAGATGGACCATCCATTTTGAATTATATTGCTGCATAGGACCCAGATGAGCGATACAGGCTCTTGAGAACCTCTTGTGTTATGAATGTTAACATGTGTCAGAGTAATTGTACCCTGTGATAGATTTTCGGAATAACGTGGAATGGTGGACAAAAAAATGAGAAATGTTCTAAAATACATGAATGTTGAAACATCTAAAAATAACGTTTTGAAATATAAAAATATTTGATGAAACTGAAAAGTAACCAATGAAGCTGAGTCAAGGTAACCAAATATTACAGTTAACACCTACAATGGCTGAAAATTACAATCGCATGCCACAACCCACAAAGGAATTGCACAAGAAAAACACAAACGAAAGACAAAAGATAAACGTATAGAACGATAAGAACTCTTGATAGACGGACTTAGTATTGGCACAAACAAAAGCCAGCGGTTTTGTGGGTACCCAAACCTTCCCTCTATCTCTGTCCCTTTCTTTATCCCAACTGAATGTCTATATCTAGGGGGAAATTGTATTGACCCATCGATAAGCAAATTTCATTGTATTTTGAGACTTTGACTTCATTGAGGGGAACACATGTATTTGAGACGAGCACCTACTCATTCTCCTTTTATCGTACAGAACGTGCTTTGGCTCTATGTTTTGTTTAGTTCATTTCTCTTTTTTGCATTTTGGTTTATGGTGTTTTACTTTGACCCTTTTTGTCGATGTGCTACCCTTTCGGAACACGTGATGATACGCCCAGTTATTTGTGGGGTTCAAAGTTCTAATGTTTATTTTTTTGCATCTTTGTTTTTTATTTATTTTGTCTTTGGTACTATGTTGTTTGGATCTGTGTTACATCTGAGTCGGTATTGTTTTATCTTTTATTTAACAATTTTCTTCTGCTCTTCCTCTTTACTTTTCGTATTGGTATTCGTTTGCTGATGTGTTGTATAGTTTCCGTGCATTCAGTCGTGGTTGGCAGTTGTCAGGGTTAATAAACTACAAAGTTGTATTTTAGTTTTAAAACATAGAGAAAACAAACGACTGCCTACCTGCGTTCTAGTAGGTAGAAGATTTAAAAGCCACTAATGAATAAAATCTATAGCTCACTGGGTAAGGCGGTTGGGTGGAGTGCTCGGAATCCCGGGTTCGATCTCCGGAAGACATGGTCTCCGGTTACGTGGCGTCTACTATGTACATACATGTTTCTGCGCATTTTGCTTTTGAACGTCGTCACTGTTTCGTAAATCTTTTATGACGTCAGAAAATTTCCGCGAACTTGAGCTTTAATGTTTTGTAATTCATTTATGACGTCGCAAAATTCCCGCGAATTTCTTTCCGTAACACAGATCGACGTTAGCATGGTAAGGGTCAGTTCTAACACACAGAGAATAAAAAAGGCCACATTCTAATTAAATACTGCGTGAACCACTTCATTAAATAGGTTTCCACGGATTCTGATATTACATTTAATTATTTAATTAAATTTACAATTTCAAAGAAAACATTTTAATTAAAATTCAAACTTATGTGCAAAATCTGAATACAGTTAAAGTTAACTGGATTATGTACGTGTCCTTTTAGTTATTACACCCTTTTATTATTTCCTCATTAATCCCGCCTACAGAAATTGATAAAATCAAAGAAAATAAAATAAAATTCATTTCGCAAAACGACAAATGACTTCTAACGTGTTTATATTCGTTTAATATTGCTATTAGTCTTAAATTTCCCCTTACGAGTTTTATCCTATTTTTGTGTCCTGTAAATGTATATTTATGCTTACAATATATCAATAAAAGAAAACGACACTCACTCTTTATGTTATTACATATTCATACAAAAATATGGTATTTATTGTGATCGTCTTCTGCGATTCAAGTCCATAAAATAGGTTTTGCTATCGGTATGAAGAAAAACCCGCAATACTATTCCCGCCATTTTCATTCCTGACATGTTTTTCGCAAATATCTTTTTCCCTGATTCGGTGACCCTATCTTTTTATTTACTTAATCCGTTGAGGAGGTTACTCTCTATCTTCTAAGAAAATATTATCAAATTATCATTGGTCAATTTTTTGCGATCACCGATTTTGTCGTATTATGAGTGCCCAACAAAAATCACGGGAAATTAAAAATTATGCTGATTAGCCCACAATTTGCATATTGTTTCCTTTTATAATAGTATATTGATTTCTATACACCATGAAACATTAAAAACATTTTTGTTCATTAGAAGCTAGAAATATAGTGAAAATATATGCCAAATAGTATATAATTGATACCTTCAAAACAGGTAAATTAAGATGACGTCATAGCTCTGAAATTAGGTCGGTGAACCCCTAATTTTTTTAGATTTATGTAAAGGTTTTATCATAAAGTTAGTACAGATGGAATATCAAAAAGATAATATTGGGAGTTTAAATAGTAGGATATGCTCGAATGTTAACGGTTTCTTTTTGCCAAATTTTTTTTAGTAATGCAAGAATAGAATGCACGGGGAAATGTCCATGTCCGCGAATATGTCGATGCCCAGCAATATCTGCACCAGTTTGTGGCGTAGATGGAAAAACTTATCCTAACGAATGTGTTGCACAGTGCAAGTAAGTGTTTATACATTTATAAATATTTAACTCATTATTCTATCTAATGACATATTTACTTCTATCGTAATGTGTATATTCAATTTAACTAAGTACAACACTATGCGTGACCGAAAACAGATTGAAAATTTCAGAAAAAAACTAGTTTCAGGATAACTAAAAAGTTTACATCTAATTCAAGTGAAACTAAAGACCCTGTCGCACTATAAAGTTCTAGCCAACGTGTGCCGACGTTCGCGAATTTTTGTAGAACTTTGGCATACGCCGAAGAAATTGAAGAAATTTTCTTGTTGGACGCATTCATAACGTCAGACTACCGATCTACAATGCACGGAAAACTTATCCATAATTTGTCTGTAACGCTCACAAAACGTGTAACATTGTTTGAAGACCTTTCAAAGGCGCTTTTAATAGCTTACTTAACGCATACTGAACGCATCCAGAACAGTCTTCTAGCATTCATAGAACGTCTGTATAGCGTTTTGACGATCTTTCGTCCGATCAGTTGGAAATTCTTTACCCCAATGTCTTTTGCAAATGTAGATATGGATTGAAATGCCACTGAAAAATACGACGTATTTGCAGAATCGGAAGAATAAGTCCCCCAAAATCCCAAACTTTATTTTAAAAAAAATATATGTTAGTCTAATGCTGATATAAAACAGCTGTTTTTAATAAAAAAATCGCCTAATATGCTACTCCCTAGTTACAAGGACGCTCGGTTTGCGTTCTTAATTACAATGCACATGTTTAAAAAAAAACTCTCGAGTAACTACTTCCTATCGCACACATTGTGTGCGTGCATAACGTACCTCAAGCGTTCGTCTATCATGTGCTTACACTGACATACGTCGTGTTTTGTTCAAAATTTTCCGGCCAACCCACATTCAACAACGCACGCCAGTGCGTCTACGTATTTGTAACTTGGTAAGAACGTAACTCTAACTTATACAACGCGCCCCAGCGTGTACGGAAATATTCACACACGTTGGCACTGTGTGTTATAGTGTGAAAGGACCATAAGATATATTGTTATGTACTAGGAAGGAAAGAACCCGGAATAAATAAAAGACTGAGGACATTTTCGTAAGCAGGACATTTTCGTAAGCATTACGCATAAACTCATAACACCAAGCTTATGACTCCGAACATACGTGAACTAATGCATTAATGCATGTGAAACATAACATCGTATGGAATTGTCCAAAGTTCAAGTAAAACGTGCGTCTAAAATAAACCAAATTTTTTTTTCACGTGTATCAACAAAATATTTTTTTTCAATATTAACATTATTTTTTTAGGCAGAAAGCCTCCTTCAGAAATTTTTTAGTAGTTTTTAGTAGTAATTCCTGTTGGAATTGGCATATATTTTGTTTGTAAACTGAACAATTTAAACCATTTATGTAATAAAACACTACCTAGTACATTACTGATTAGCTACAACGACTTTCGATACAAATAGTGCGCAGAATCTATTGTATGTTGTACACAATGCGTTTGTTTCTCGCATCTGTAGTGTTCGTCTATCATGTGTACAACTTATCAGCAACACATTGGCGAACGTTTTAAATTTTGAGCATGATTTTTTTTTTTTTTTTTTTTTTTTTTTTTTTTTGACGCTCTCAATATGTTCAAATACGCATGCCAATAGGTGTCACCGTGTTTTAAACATGCTACGAACGTGTCGATAATTTAGGCAACGTAAAGCAGTATGAAAGAAAATATCTTTACACGTCGGCACATGTTGGCGATGTGCGCTACAGTGGGACATGGCCATTAGAAATTTGATATTCCGAAAAGATCTAAGCTTTTTTTTTAAGTTGTATCAATTGTGAATTTATAATGTCATTGGCCATTTACATGATTGTTTTATTATTTATTTATCCGTTTATTTTTGTTTCTTTTTTTCTTTTTTGTTCTTTTGTTTACTTTCCAATTTGTTTTCTTTGGCTTCATTTTGACTAGTTTCTATTTGATATTGTTTGTTTTGTTTTCTTTTCTTTTTTCTTTTTTGTTTTTGTATTGCTATTTTTTATTTTTTTTAATATTATTTATTTCTATTTTATGTACTTTGTCGTTTATTATTATTTGTGTGTGTGTGTGTGTGTGTGTGTGTGTGTGTTTCATGTTAATTTATTATTATTGTTTCGTTGCTTTTGTATTGTTTTGATAATGTTTTTTGTCGTATTTATTATGGCCCCGCCATGAAATGGCGGCGCCCTATAGTAATCAGCCTGTCCGTCCGTCCGTCAGCGTTTTCTATGTCGTACGAAAACTCAAGAATGCCTTTACGGATTTTTATGATTTTTTTACCCAAAGTTGCACTTGACTTAAGGAAGCTCCCTTTCGTTTTTGAAGGAAATCGCAAAATGATTTTTGGCAAAAAACTTCATTTTTATATGGAAAAGTGCAAATTTTGAGAATTAGCTCTTTGTCGTATTATAACTCAAGATTGCCTTCAGGGATTTTAATGATTTTGATACTCAAGGTTGAACTTTACAAAAGGAAGCTCCCTGTGGTTTTTTGGTGGAAAATCTGAAAATTATTTTTGGCAAAAAACTTCATTTTTATAAGAAAAATTGCATATTTTGAGAATTAACTCTATGTCGTATGATAACTCAAGATTGCCTTCAGGGATTTTAAAGATTTTGATACTCAAGGTTGAACTTTACCAAAGGAAGCTCCCTTTCGTTTTTGTGGAAAATCTGAAAATGATCTTTGGAAAAAAACTTCATTTTTATATGCAAAAAGTGAATATTTTTAGAATTAGCTTTATGTCGTACGATAACTCAAGATTGCCTTCAGGGATTTTAATGATTTTGATACTCTAGGTTGAACTTTACCAAAGGAAGCTCCCTTTCATTTTTGTGAAAAATCTGAAAATGATTTGTTGGAAAAAACATCATTTTTATATGAAAAAGTGCATAATTTGAGAATTAGCTGTACCTCGTACAATAAATAAAAATTCCCATCAGGGATTTATATCATATACACAAGGTTGGTCCTGATCAAAGGAAGCTCCCTTTTGTTTTTGAGGAAAATCTTATTTCCATGAAATTCCGCAGTCAGGGTTTTGGGACACACAAGGGGCGGGGCCCTTTCTGACTTTGTCAGTATTCTAGTTTTTGTTCTGCTTGAAATATTTTCAAATAATCTGTTACAAAACATACACAAAAAAAACTTCGTCAATACTTCCTTACAAAAATAGGCTAAAAACAAATGGATGCAGCGTTGTTCAACAATTATCAATGAATTCCGCTCAAACTGGTGCTAGGGTGGTCTTGAACTTACTATGAGGTATGACTTAAGCTAATTTTTGAAGGCTTTATGGTGACTTCGAGATGAAGAACAGCAATAAAATCGTTGTTCCATATATTCATTTATCTATATATAAATTTGTATTAATAGCTACCCCTTTACAACGGGGGCAAACGACAGCTGTGTACCATCGTTTGCGTCTGCGTACATATTTACAAATACAATATATATTAGAATAAATTGTTTGGTTCTACCATGTATTTGTACAGACTTTGTCTCATGTTTATGGCACGCCAAAGCCACAAAAATGAGATAATATAGCATTGTCTAAGGCTTCTGATGAAGGTAAAGATATACGTATCGTCTTTTTCGACATAAGTAACAACTTTGATCGCGTCTGGCATAAAGGTTTACTTTTCAAACTTAAAAAAAAAGGGAATCACTGGGAATCTTCTGCTGTGGTTGTCAAGTTATTTGTCAGACCGTAAACAAAGGGTTGTACTCAACGGTCAGGTTTCATCCCTATCCTCCATTAACTCCGGTGTACCGCAAGGTTCTACCCTTGGTCCTCTACTATTCCTAGTATTCATAAACGATATTCATTGTGAAGTTTGATGTGAGATTAAGTTATTTGCGGATGACACGAGCCTGTATGCCATAGTCGGCAATTCACTAATATCCTCCATTTGTCTAAATAACGACATCAATAGAATTCAAAGGTGGGCTGATAGGTGGCTTATTAAGTTTAATCCTAATAAAACCAAAAAGCTTTGTTATTTCAAGAAAAAAAGACCCAGATTATCACCCACCTCTTAGTATTGACCGTAAAGTTATTAATACAGCCGAATCCCATAAACACTTCGGGGTGGTCATATCTAGTGACGGCCATTGGCATGCCCACATTGTTGAAATTTGCTATAAGAAAAAGAAGGGAAACGGGGAATGTGTCAAAGACACAACGACCCTAAGGGGAGCAATAACAACTCAAAGCCACCATAAGGTTTGTATTAGACTAAACATGATACGTAAATTAAAATTTCAAGTAGACCGTAATACCTTGGAATTGATGTATTTTTCTTACATTCGTCCAATTTTGGAATACACTGATGTTATTTGGAACAATTGCCCTCAATACCTAAAAGATAATGTAGAAGAAATTTATTATGAAGCTGCACGGATTGTCACGGGTGCTACTAAACTTACTAGTCTAGATGTTTTGCTAGAAGAGGCTGGTTGGGAAACTCTTGCCGAAAGGAGAACTAATCACAAAATTATTGTTTTCCATCAGATGATCAACAACGTTACTCCCCCTTATCTATCAAATCTAGTTCCCCCGAGTCTTAACCAAATTCACTCATATGAACCCGTTATTCAGACCGTTTAGCCCCAGTTCAATCGCGTACATCGTTATATTATAACAGTTTCTTACCAGCTACCGTTCGTTTGTGGAACGCTGTACCAAGCAATATAATACCAGTTCTTTGCCTATATTTAAAAAAAACAATTAATATGCAAAAGACATGTTCCAAAGTTCTTCTACAGCGGTTGCAGTCGAATGGGACAGATACTTCACGCAAGAATTCGTACAGAGAGCAGTGGATTAAGGGATCACTTGTTTAAAAGAAACCTAGTGGATGACCCTTTTTGTACATGTAATCGTAAATTTAAAGAATCTGAGTACTTTATGCTTCTTTGTCCAAACTATACAGCTCAAAGTCAGGACATGCTCAGTCATTTATCTGGTGAAGTTAAAATAGAAAATGTTTTGTACGGAAATCCACAATGGAAGCAGAAGCAGAAAACGCTGAAGACTTTAAGATAGTGCAAACATATATTTTACAAACCAAAAGGTTGATTTAGTTATCTTTGTCCTTAGGTGTTTTGTTCGAAATTTTAATGTTCTGATATATTATGTATCCACAATTAATATAATAGGTTAGTTATCTGTATTTTGTGTACTTACAGTTATGTCACCCACATTAATTATCCAGTTGATTCGTTTTATAATATAGAAAAATACATAATTCTGGAGAGGAATTTTTAAATGTTTTTAATTCTGCTCTTCAATTTTTCTAAGATAGTCTATCATTTATATATACAAGAAAAACTAAGATTAAAATCATTATGGATTTTTTTTTACTCAAATCCAAACGTATAAAATGTTGCTCAAGTATGTATATGTGTTACTGTGTCAACCTTACTCCATTAATTCTTTACTGCAGTATTGTTTATGAGTCTGATTCAATTTGTACTTCCATTGTTCTATTCATCTTGTATTTGTAGTGTTTATATTTCATCTTTCGAAGTAGCGGAATTTATATAAGTGCTGTGTCACTTGTTTTCCAATCCTTATTCTGTATATGTATTTGCTCATGTCACTATTATTACTAATAAAATATTGTTAACGCTAAAGCCATAATCCAAAAGAAGTAAAAAAAGAAGAACTCATTAGCAAAGCTTGGTGGCTTCACACATTTTCCGATGGATCCAAAATCCATGGTTTTAAACTATTGTATTATTTTATATTTGCATAGTAATGTCAGAATAGCATGCGCCATGTTCGCCAATATGCCCATGCCCAGCAATAATAGCCCCAGTGTGCGGTGCAGATGGAAATACTTATCCTAACAAATGTATTGCACAGTGCAAGTAAGCGTTAATACATATGTATTTAGCTAAACCACTCTATTATTGGTGAATGGAATAGTCAGTGTACTCAGATCGTGACTCAGATATAACAATAGGAAAAAGAGGGGAACCGGGGAATGTGTCAAAGAGACAACGACCAAAGGGGAGTAATAACAACTCAAAGCCACCATAAGATCTTCTATGAATGGTGAGGAAACCCCACACCCAAAGGCAGATCGGAGTAGGCCCCTAAATACAGAGTAATCAAGTTCAGCGAAATAAACATCATCCTAGACTCCCATAGGCATTGGGAAAGGTGTAATGAAAGATGTCTAGAAAACTGAACCCGAACACTGTGGTGTAAATGTGGGCAATAATAGATAAATTAACTAGAAGGTACGAGAAATTGAATGCTATCCCTCATAAATTACCCGACATATACGTAAGAAACGAAAACAGTGGACAACAATTATAACAGGGTGTATTCGGATAGCACGCAAAATCTGGCTAAATAACAGAAAGGGGCTACGTATGTGAGATTTTTATGTATAATGCATCAAAATGGCGAATAAGGAGAAGTTGACACACACTGCATCAACTGTATATTAAAAGAGCATAGGTCTAAAGCAAGGGGAGGAATTTAACCGCCTCCACCCGGCACGGTAGATAAATTCTGCAAAAAATAGGAAAAAGAAGGGAAACGGTGAATGTGTCAAAGAGACAACGACCCAAAGGGGAGTAATAACAACTCAAAGCCACCATAAGATCTTCAATGAACGGTGAGGAAACCCCACACCCAACGGCAGATAATAATGTATGCATATATCCCCGAATAATTAACGAAAACTGAACATACAAAAATCCTCTTATGTTGAAACAAGATTTTGATCTGCTTTTATTTTCGAATGTTACTAACATATGAAAATATCAAATAAGAAATATTTGAATTGCTTCATACCCGCACAGACATATAAAATTTACCATTTACCACTGCTGTAATTAAAGAGTTGGCAACTTGACGAATTCTCGTGAAATCACGCCGCCATCGAGACTTCGATTAAACTCAAATTTTACAAACATAAATCGCTAATATCTCGATAATGTATAAAAATAAAATCTAAACACTGCCAACATGGTAAAATACTTTCAAGTTTTTATAACTAGGAAGTTGTTATCACGGATATAAAAGAGGAGTTTCAAAAGTAAACAAGGCACGTCACGACCATCGTCGTAAGTCTTCGCTTTATTTGCCAATATCTTTCTTATTAATTAATATTTCTAATTCAAATTTTCGAAACACAACTATAAAATAATTAAGGAAATAAATTCACTTTTCGGTTCGAAATATATATGTCGACTAAATTAAAAGTAGTTTAAGGTTCTTCTAAAGTCAAAGTCTAGGACACTTGAGTGAACACCAAATTGTTGTCTCTATTACCCGAACTACTTTAAATCATAAATCATAATAAAATATTTTCTTCTAAACATACTTAACATATAAACACGTTGAATTTTCTATATAATTATTTAATAACAACGATATAGCCAAACCGGTTTTGAAATAAACACCCTATTTCTAAAAAAAATCAGGTGCCCTGAGGGGTAATAAATTTTGATCAAAATTGGAATGGATGTATACTTTATCATCTAATGTAGTGCAGACGGGTGGTGGTTTGTTCCAAATATGTATATTTTAACCAAAATCAGCTATTTTCTGTCTTGTTCGTTCATTTTTCTTGATTTTTTTCATACATTTATACAAGAAACGGACTGAAACACAAAATAAAACGATTCAACAAAATCAGCACCCGTCTGCACTGCATTTGATGATTATGTATACATCCACTTTAATTTCAATCTTAGAGCTCCTGATTTTTTTGAAAATAGGTTGTTAATTTAAAAACCGGTTTAGCTATATTATTGTTATCAAATGATTATTTGCAAATTACAACGTGTTTATATGTTAAGTATGTTTAGTTTAACATATTTTATTATGATTTAGGATTAAAAGCATTATAGTTTAGGAAAAACAGGCAAAAGTTTAATGTAAATTGAGTGTCCTTGATTTTGACTAGCAGGACCTTAAGATGTTCTGATGTGGTCGTACCATGTTTGTTACTTACATTCTTTACGTAATAATGGATATCGACGAGATATTCTGAACAAATCTGTTAAACTGGCTTTGGATCCCAGTGACCTGAAGACTTTACATATATACTGGCCTCTCACTGATACTGCCGATGTCTACTGAAATACATGAAGACTCTTTACCCAACCCTTCGTGGAGTTTTTAGTTTGATTTTTCTTCCGTAGTGCGACAGTGTTTTACCAGCAGACTAGATTCCTTCAGCTAGCCGGCAGTTTAGCGGCGAGCACTCTTTGATCCTTCTTTCAAAATTACGTTTTGTCATATGCTTTTTTCTGTTTCAAGATAGTGGTCATTGAGTTAGTAGTATACCTGTATTGGGTTTTATTCGCATGTTTATGATACTATAGGGAAACGGGATAGAGAAAGGGGAGGTTTGGGTACCCATAAACCGGTTTAACCCTACCACTGGCTTTTGCTAGTGCCGGTACCAAGTCCGGCTATCCCGAGTTCCTATCGTTATTTATGTTTGTCTCTTGTTTTCATTATTGTTTTTCTGGTGCAGTTTGCTTGTAAATTGTGGCATGTAATTGAAGTTCTTGGCCATTGTAGGTGTTTGCTGTTATCCTGTTTTTTGTAATTTTTTGTTGTGATTAATATGGGGCGATAGTACAGTTGCCAATCTCTATAATTATATGTCTCTAATTAAGTTTTTGTCCTAAAAATCAAAACTTATTTTCTAGCTTTATAATATAAATCAATCAAATCCATCGTTGTGTTACCCACATGCTTTTTAGAAACCATTTTTCTATTTATCAGTCATTCAATTATATTTTGTATTAATAAATGCTGAACACTAACAAAACATCCCGAGTATGAGTTTTGTATCTATTTATTCAATATGATATGTTTCACGAATTATAATTTCTTGTAAATCAGTTCGACTTCGGTAACTGTTTATTATATTTGAGTATTATTTTCCTGTAAACATTAATGGAATACAACAATCTAACGTAAAAAACAACGCAAAAAAGGTCTGTATGGCTTAAAAGAATAGACAAAATAGTCAAAGAACCCGAACGTGTAACATACAACATAAATAGTGCCTAGACAGCAATCACGTTTTCGCTTTACCATGTCACTATGTTAATAAAGTTTCATTATAAAGATCAATGTAATGTGGAATCAACAGTTTGTATCGCAGATTGTCTGAGACAATATGGTATGAGGTTGTAAAATTTTATACATAATTTTTCTTGCAGAAATGTTGGAATACAGTGTGCTGGAAAATGCCCTTGTCCTTCTCCATGTAATTGTCCAAATGCCAACGCACCTGTTTGTGGCGTCGACGGAAGAGATTATCCCAACAAATGTTTTGCTCATTGTCAGTAAGTAATAATCATAGTATAAGACTGTCAAAATGTAAAGGGTTCATTTTCCTAAACTTCTGTTGTATGTTTTATGTGCTTGTTTAGATCATATTTATATGGTGAAGAAGACAACTTTTATAATAGTTAGAAATACTAATGAACTGATGAGCTTGTGCCCTGTTCAGAAAAATTTGCAAATCAAACGCCTAGGATAAACTTAGTAGATACATATTGTATCATTACAAAAATTAAACATTATTTTATTCTTACAAAAATCCATCAATTACCCTGAAAAAGTATTACGAAGACAAATCAACTCACTCAAAAGATTTAAAAATTGACAACAAATTTGAATTCAATTTCCATTATACATAAAGCAATATTAATTCTTTTAATGAGGTTATGTAATTTTTGATATTTTCATAAAGTCTACTGTTTTTTTTTTCAGTGACCATATTAACTTTATATGATCGCTATTTTCATACAGATAAAGGTAAAACCTCCCAAGGCCGTGACTGGTTGATAAACACTGGTATTTTTTGGCAAATCTAAAAGGACCTTGATTGTTAAGATTGGTTGACAATGCAAGTCTACATTTTTTACAAAACCTTTTGTCCAGTAAAGTCACGCCTTTAGAATACTCAAATTACTTAATTTGTGATACAAAAGGAACTCACCACTATAATGACCGACACACTATCAATATCAGCCATATATTTATACAATTAGAAATATCATTTAAGGCGAATAAGAAAAAATATAATTGAAAGGCAAAGTTGTGTATAAGAAAAAGTAACATAAAGAGACATACTTTAAATAATATTTATTTTTCAACAGTCTTGTCTTTGCAACTAACGTGCCTCAATTTGACTAGTTTAATCTTAACCATTGTACATGTACATGACTTAATCCAGATTACCTGGTTAATCAATTCCTCAACAAAGTTGTTTATTCGTATTACTTTGGCGTATTTTTTTTACAGTTCAATGTTGGCAAACCAGTTTGAATGAGATAATGCTAATGCTCTGTACACCAGACGCATAGAATTAAAGATTCTAAAACAACAAAATTGTTACAATATAATCCACTTGGTTTAAAATTTGTTCCCATGTGATTTCTATAACAACCTGACCTTGCCATTCAGTTTTCAACCCGAAAACCTAGTCATATTTGCGCAGACTGTATACTACTAATGTACTTATATCCATAATTCTTTTTTTTACATTTTTGCAACAATTACACAGTCTGTTGGAGTGGGCAACACAATTTTCGTATCAAATGTGTTTTGACGAAAATGTCTCAATCAATATGCAAATTATGCTCATATTAAAAACAATGAGCTCAAAAAAATTCGCTATTTATTGATATCTATAAATGAATTATAGATATTAATAAATGATTTATAGTTATCTATAAATCACTTTTAAATATAAATAAATCATTTATAGATATCAATAAATAGTGCAAATTATTAATTTCTTTAATTCATTTTTAGTATCTTTAATTCAATTATTGATATATATAATTCGACACTAATTATATATATCTATAATTCATTTTCAAATATCTATAATTCAAATATCCATAATTCGGTTTATTGATATCTATAATTCAAATCTCCATAATTCGATTTCTTGATATCAATAATTCAAATCTCAATAATTCGATATATTGATATCTATAATTTAAATCTCCATAAATCGCCCCTGTGACACTGATCAGTAATTGTATTAATTATTGTATATTAAATGAAGAGTTCAGCTGACTCTGATTATTTTCTTATATCTGTAATTCAATTCAAATATCAATAAATCGCCTCTGTGGCACTGATCAGTTTTCACAAAGCAAAAACGTATATTATATAAATAGTTCAATCGATCTCGACTTTTTATATATCCATAAATTGGCCTCCGTGATACCTATATTACTTTAAACGCATAAAAGACACAGAATTCAATATATGTTTTCATATCAAGCGAACTTTTTAAAAGTGTCCTGCATAATTTGAGAAACTATTTTAAAATGTAACTTAACATATATATTGTGTATGTTTGTTGGGAGAAATAAAAATAAAGTAATATAACAGTGTAAAAACTGAGAACGAATAGAATGATTTTTTTTTTGTTTGGTAGTTGAACTTAAATAAATTTAAAAGAAATTAATATTGAAAATTTTACTTTAATATAATATTTCAAAGGAGTTTATATGTTTCAAAATCAAAATTTAATGTCCATTTTACATGAATATGACTAAAAAAGTAGATTTTTAGTCTTCGGTTTAAACTTTGTCATTAAAAATGACCAAAACAATTCCAATTTTTAAACATTTTACTCAACACTAGGCTTTCGAAGGAGTCTATGTGTTCTGAAATTAAAATTTAATGTCTTTTAGCATGAATATGATTGGAAAAGTAGATTTTAAGTCTTCGGTTTAAACTTAATCCTTAAAAATGACCAAAACAATTCATTGTTTTTAATTTTACTAAATCATAACCTTTGAAGGAGTTTATATGTTACGAAATTAAAATTTAATGTCTTTTTAGAATGAATATAATTGGAAAAGTAGATTTTAAGACTTCAGTTTAAACTTAATCTTAAAAAATGACCAAAACAATTCATTTTTTTAAGTTTACTCAAGAATAATCTTTTGAAGAAGTTTATTTGTTGGGAAATTAAAATTTAATATCTTTTTGGCATGAATATAATTGGAAAATTAGATTTTGAGTCTTAAGTTTCAACTTATTCCTTAAAAATGGCCAAAACAATTCAGTTTTTTTTTAAATTTTACTTAGTTATAACCTTTTGAAGCAACGGCAGTAGAATACCGAAGGAACAAGGGAAGCGATGACTACAAAACTCGAAGTCCAAAGACATGGCAGAAACGGTAACAGATAAAAACAAAGACAAAACAAGGACGTGAGACAGCTACAATGCACGGAAATAAAAAGATAACATTANTATGAAAGGAAATAATTGTATGAAAAATAATTTATTTTTGAAGCAACTGGCTACTATTCATATATGCAAATAAAATAATGTACTTTCCAGTTAAGTTTTATTTAAAGTTTTTTTTTAACATAACTAGAATAATTACCAATAAAATGAGTATATTAACATGTTTTTCAATCATATCACACTATTGGAATGAATAAATAAGTTCAGCAGTGCGTTCCTTTTGTGTGGAAGAGCACTTTAAATAGAGCATGCATCTCACACTATAAAGTTGAACATTCTTTCCGCTGTAATAGCAACAAACAAAAACATTTTAGAAAATTAAATGTTTAGAATAAAAACAATGCTTATAATATTTGAAAATTATTATCAAAATCATTGTCTTTGCTGCGTTTAAGGAAATACAATGTAATGATCAGTGTCAATGAGACGATTTATGGATATCTAAAAATCGAGGTCAACTGAACTCAAACTACCAATTCGGACAATCAGAGCTTAGAACATATAAAAAACAGCTATTTTAGAATCTAAATATAAATTTCAATTCTTGCATCTTTAAAAATAAATGAAATAAATGATACATCTGTTTGAACATTGATGTATCAGGCTCATTTTGAGACCAAGGTTTATTGACCAGAATGATCATTTGAATACTTGTCATAGGGGTTTTTCGGTATACTATGAATGGAAATGTTTCGGTCGTAATCGTGTATATTTATAGATAGGGTTTTCCAGCCTTCGGAACTCTCTTGGAAGGCTTAAAAGGTATGCTGAAATTTTGATATGATGTTAACGAGATATGCACCTTTCGAAAAATATATGGTTTCACACAGGTTAAACTTAAGATAAATTGTCCAGACAGATTTGAATATGGGGAAATTCAGTTAAAATGTAAAAGAAAGGAATTGGTGGTTTCTTACATTAAACCTTATATATTATACGTTTTACATTGTAAGTACTGATCAATGTCACCAAGGCGATTTGTGGCTATTAGAATTGAATTATAGATATTGAAAAATAATCTTGGTCAGTTGAACTCTTCATATAATATAATTTACCAATACTAAAATGATCTGGGTCACAAAGGCGATTTATGGAGATTTTAATTATATATATTAATAAATCGAATTATTGAGATTTGAACTGATTTATAGATATCAATAAATCATTTATAGATATACATAAATAGCATCATTTATTGATATTTAGAAATGATTTATAGATATTAATAAATGATTTGTAAGCGATTAAAGATAACGGCAGTTTAATGGGTGTTTGATTAATAAACGATAGAAACCGGAGATTAATACAATTACAAGAAAGATAATATATAAAGCAAATAAAGTAACTATAAGAACAATAAAGATGTAAAAATATGTACGATTGATTGATTGATTGAATATTGTTTAACGTCTACTCAGCAATATTTCAGCTATATCAAGACGAGAACAA
Source organism: Modiolus philippinarum (assembly GCA_002080025.1). Classification (NCBI taxonomy): domain Eukaryota; kingdom Metazoa; phylum Mollusca; class Bivalvia; order Mytilida; family Modiolidae; genus Modiolus; species Modiolus philippinarum. Next base: position 79,940 of record MJUU01046617.1, on the reverse strand, counting down.
GTTTGTTAATAAATAATCACTTTGGGGTATGGAAAGGGCCATGGGACGGGAAATTCTGACTGCCACTGGAAAAGTAGGGTGAAATCGTCAAGAGCGGGGAATTTAGCCTTGTTGCCGATCACCTACGGACCACCCCAAAAAGAGCTTGCAACAAGGGTTCTTTTACGTGCAGGAAGTGTGGCATTTCTTCCAACACGTGGACCTGAGTTTACATCCCATCCGAAAGATGGGTTGTGTATTTATTAATCCCGCACAACCACGGAATGGGTCCTATTTCTATATCCCGGGACCCTCGGGGTCAGCCTCCGTTTAGGAGGGGTCACACCCCGCAAGCCGGAGATACTGGGTCCTATTTCTATATCCCGGGGTTCCCTCGGGGTCCTCTGTTAGGATGGCTCATACTCCAAGCTCAGAGGATGCTGCGGGCCTATTCATCAGCCGGTACCGCGCACGGCGGAAAAATATGTACGAAATTGCAACCCTTCTTCAAACACATATCGACTGACAAAAGGTGTACAATCCGTCAGACGCTGTAACAATTCACTCAAATACATAAACCAACAAAAAGTTTTAATTTGAATTTGTATCTATAATCAACCAATCAAATTAAATCTTCAGAATCTATTTTTTATCAAAACATATTTCTCGTTCTGTGTTTTACTTGTAAGTTTTTGAATTCTTTTCATTAAGACCATCAGTCTCAAGCGTTCTTAATTGAAACATCCAAAATTTCTCCTTTTTTCTCCTCTCTTCCTTGTCCCAGTTGGAATTCACTTCGATGATTTGGAATGTGAGATCATCGAAAGAGTGTCCAGTGTTTCTCAGATGTCGTGTGAGTGGACAATTCCTGTTGTTTCTGAAAAACGATCTGTGGTCGTTGAATCTGAAGTTAAAGTTGTCTTCAGTTTCTCCTACGTATTGGATTTTACATGCCCCGCATGTTAGAATATAAATTTTTTTTTATTTACAGTTGGAATTTGTAAATATTTTGTAACTTTGTTTTGTAACAGAGCTGCTGAAAGTGTTTTTGATATCAGCAGCTTTGCAACATAAACATCTTTTCATTCCACAGGGAATAAAGCAACCTTGATCCTACGTTTGTGCTTTATTCAAAGTTGATGACACCAGTATATCTTTCAAGTTCCTATGTCTTTTGAATGAAAGAAAAGGGGGACAAGCGTTTGGGTCATTTTCGACTCGGGTCCAATGTTTTCTGACAATAGCATTCAGTGTTCTTAGGTCAGGATGATAGGTAATAACAAGCGGGGTTCTCAATAACTGATCCTTTTCTTTGTAGCGTAGGAGGCTGGTTCGGTCTACATTTCGTAATTTTTCGAATGATTATTTTATAAGGTGATTGTTATATCCCCGAGCTTTAAGGTGCTTTTTGAATTCACCTATTCTTTGGTTGACTTTATCTTCGGTAGAACAAATTTGTTTGATTCGGAGCCTTTGGCTGTACGGAATTATGATATGAAATAAATGATTTATATATATATTTATAAATCGTACAGCATTTTAAATATCTATAAATCATTTGTAAAAATCAATCATTCAATTTTTAATACCATTTAATCATTTTTAAATATCAATAAAATATATAAAATATCAATAAATAATGCTGTATTTATTCATATCAATTAATGCCGATTTATAGATATCTATAAATATTTATTAATATCTATAAATGATTTATTGGTATCTATAATTATGTATTAATATCTATTATTCATTTATAGAAAAAAATTCCACAACGACTTTCCATAAAAATGTACCATGTTATATGCTGAAAATTGTATATAAAATGTTGATATATTGCATAACCTATATATTTTCATTTTGTTAACATTGAAGTAAGTGTTTTGCTTTGCTGAATGTTATGTATAAATAGGTAGAAATAGTAATTAATTCGTTGCCTTTTGTTTTCAGTAATATTGAAGTATACTGTAATGGTAAATGTCCATGTACATGTGAGAGGACATGTATTTCTACTAGGGTTACAATAAGCCCAGTTTGTGATATTTATGGCCAAACTCATGAATCAGAGTGCCATGCTAAGTGTAGGTAAGAACAAACATCACTTAAGGCATAACTCATGAATTAGTCTCATGGTAAGTGAAGATAAAAACAAAGAGCACTTACGGCCAAACTCATGATCAAGCTTTTACGTAAAAAAACAACCCACCAAACGCATGAACGAGCCTGTGATGCTAAGTGAAGGTAAAAAAAAAGAGTTTGCCAAACTCATGCATCAGTCTGTCATGCTAAGTGTGGGTAAAAATAAACAACAGTTACGGTCAAACTTATGAATCAGCCTTTCATGCTAAGTGTAGGTATTAACAAACAACACTTACGGACAAACTCATGAATCAGACTGTCATGCTAAGTTTAGGTAATAACAAACACACTTACAGCCAAACTCATGAATCAGACTGTCATGCTAAGTTTAGGTAAGAACAAACACAATCACAGCCAAACTCATGAATCAGCCTGTCATGCTAAGTGTAGGTAAAAACAAACTACCGACAAAACTCATGAATCAGCCTTTCAGGCTAAGTGTAAGTAAGAACAAACAACACTTACGGCTAAACTCATGAATCAGCCTGTCATGCTATGTGTAGGTAAAAACAATCACACTTAGTGACTTACGACCAAACCAATGAATCAGCCTGTCATGCTAAGTGTAGGTAAGAACAAACAAACACTTACGACCAAACTCATGAATCAGAGTGTCATGTTAAGTGTAGTTTAGAACAAACAACCGGGCAAACTCATGAATCAGTCTGTCATGCTAAATGAGGGTAAAAAACAAGAGATACGGTCAAACCCATGAATCAGACTGTCATGCTAAGTGTAAGTAAGAACAAACACACTAACGACCAAACTCATGAATCAGCCTGCCATTCTAAGTGTAGGTAAAAACAAAAAACACTTACGGCCAAACTCATGAATTTGCCTGTCATGCTATGTTTAGGTAAAAACAAACAACACTTACGACCAAACCCATGAAGCAGCCTTTTAAGTGTAGGTTAAAAATCATCACTTACGGCCAAACTCACGAATCAGCCTGTCATGCTAAGTGTAGGTAAAACCAAACATCACTTTCGGCTAAACCCATGAATCAGCCTGTCATGCTAAGTGTTAAAAACAAACAACCGACCGAACTCATGAATCAGCCTGTCATGCTAAGTGTAGGTAAAAACAAACAACACTTACGGCTAAACTCATGAATCAGCCTGTCATGCTATGTGTAGGTAAAAACAAACAACACTTACGGCAAAACTCATGAATCAGCCTGCCTGTCATGCTGTGTGTGGGTAAAAATAAACAACATATACCACCAAACTCATCAATCAGCCTGTCATGCTGTGTTTGGGTAAAAACAAACAACATATACGACCAAAGTCATCAATCAGCCTGTCATGCTAAGTGTAGGTAAGAGCAAACAAAAATAACCGCATTTACTATTATAAGCTTTAGCTTTACAGAACACTTTATTTTTCAACATTACAGAAGTTATTTTTTTTAAATATAGTTGATATTAGAAGAAGTATAAAATTATTGGATTTACGTTTCTTTAAAATACGTTAAAACAAAATTAGAAATTTTTACAGTATATATATATATAAACACAAAAGCGAAGTTTTTTTTTTGATGATTCTACATCCATTACAAAAAGAAAAGGGACATGGATGTAGCTTTGGTTGACATTAAGCAAATGAATCCCACGCAAACCGGCGCTAGGTCCATTATAATCTCATTATGAGGTAAGGGTGTTTACTCCTTCTTTTGAGGCCTCTATGTGACTTCTAGATCAATGAGAGTGTTGTACTATTTGCTTAATCTAGTTAGTGAGAACCAAACCGCCAGTCTAAAAAGAACAATCCAAGGACAATGGCAACGTCGGAAAAACAAAGAAACAAAGACGCAATATGAGCACGGCACAGAAAAGAAAACGAAGACATGCACATATACAAAAATGAACAACACGGACCCAATAAAAAACCATGGATGAGATCAGGTGCACGGGTAGAGTAAGCATATAATACTTCTTAAAAGACACCCGCCGTGTTGAACACGTCAACCCCGGTGGTAAAGTCAAATCCGGTAGAGGAAAACAAACTTTAGTTGCAAAGAGAAAGATCTGTTGTCATCTGGGAAATAGATATCCTATAGCGGTCCACAAGTTGGGAGGTGTAAAATCCGTATGCCGATGCTTTTGGAATGTTGCTACAAAGAAAAGGGACGTTGACTATTGGAAAAGTGAAGTCATCGCGTTTGTCATATAGCCTAGTTTGTAGTGTACCTCTGTTGCCAATTTCAAGATGAAGGTCAAGGACCGAGGCTGATGTGGAAGTATCTGAAGTATCCCTAATTTCGAGCCCCTTTGGATAGACAAGATGAAGAAAATTGCCAAAGCGAGAATTGTCCAGTGACAAAATATCACCCACACAACGGAAGCCGAAACATGTATTTGTTCGAATGTACGTTTACTTTATATCCCTTTATTTGTTCATTCATGACAAACTTTGTTTCTCTGGAAGTGTATAATACGTAAAAAGATTTCCTGTGCCTGAGGTGTATGCTTTCTTCATTTCGTCAGTTCTTGTTTACTTGTTCGTATCAGATTTTCTCATACAAGCGCACTATCACAATTAAATATTTGGCATTTTTTTTTTTCTCTAATTGACCCATTATTATCATAGCCGCTTAGTTTTGATCAGGGGACGTAACTCCGGAAACTCGAAAGTCGTCAATTTAGAATATTATTCTCAGCATCTGTATATATATTGCCAAAATTTACAGATTTTACTTGCGATATGTTCTTAGATTTGACTGGATAAGTGCCCCTATTAATTTATATTATATTTTCTCTTTTTGCAACGAATGACAGTGTTTGTAAGAATACTTTGTTCTGATTTGATCTGCAATGAAGAGACATTAGTTGTCGAAATGCGCATATGTAGAAACTAAATTCACAGCCATTTCGTTATCTTGTTATTTGCCCGGTATTTTAAGTCTGTTGATGAACCTGCATCCATGACCAAAAAGAAAGATTCATGGATATTGCGTTGTTCTGCAGTTAGCTTTTAATTCCGATCAAACGTTCCAGTGCTAGAACCCGTCATGACTTTACAATGGGATAGAATTTTTCTCACGGTGCCTTCTAGATTGTGAACAGTAATAGTGTTGTTCCACTTACTTAACCTTACCATGCATTTGTCCTGATTTTGTCCCATGTACATTAACTTCTAATCCCTTTATTTGATTATTCATTATTTAACACCTATGAATTTGGAAATGCTTCGCAACATTATTATTCTTCTGTCGTTATTTTATTTAATTTCCTTCAGTCTATGTTATATCTTGTTATTGCGCAAGCATAAATATTTCTGTTTAATGAATATTATACTTTACCATTATATTTGTCCTATGGGCTTTGTTAACGCGCTGCCGGTCCATATTATACAATTACCACCCTAGATAGTGTGTAACCCAGCGGTTTCTCTCCCCGAGATATTAAGGTCACCCGAGAGCTTGCTCGAGGGTGACCTAAATTTCCAGGGGAGAGAAACCGCTTGGTCACACACTATCTAGGGTGGTAACTTTTATATTATATCGAATTTTCTTGTTTACCGGTTGACCTTCCTATGCGACCCAACGCTAGCCGGTTGACCCAGCGAAATCTCAAATGACATGTGACATGATTTGAACAAATCAGATCATAGATATTTAAATGAGTATATAATATAACAGTATATAGACCGACAGCCCGGTCTATATAATATATTATGAAGTCACAGTTATTTTTCACTTTGTAATAAGCTATGATTTCATATTAATTATCATTACTAATTTTTAATAAACAAATGATCAAAATTAAATATTTTGGGCAAATACGTTATGTTTGTTGTTTTATCGAAAAAAACATCCATATTTTTTTTAAAGTGAGAGGAGAATCTTATTACTGTGAATGTATTTGGGGAATTCACCACTCGAATACAAGATATAATCTAATCATAGTTTGGCAAACTCGATATGTTTAAAAATATCTGTAACATACGATCAATCAAATTTATGATATGTTTTTCCTTTGTTCACTGTACATTTTTTATGTAAAATGATTATATGCAACTTTAAAAATCGGGGTATTAATCACCGGCGGGTTCAGTTTGCGGAAAAAGGAGGGTTCCAACGACGTTTCAACAAAGGTGTGTTCTAAGCTATGTTTTGCCCAATTTTGTCAGTTTTTGCCAAAATGTTACGAAAGTAGAAACAAATCCTGAATAGGACGGTTCCATATCTCAGAACCATTCTGTAGCAAACAATATAAACGTAATGTGTAAGAGGTTTATTAAATTTATACATATTGGAAAATTACATGAACAAATAAAGGGATATGGAGTAAATGTACATGTAAAAAAATCCCTAAAAATACATGGTAATATTAAGCAAATGAAAAGCGCTTTATTGTTGTTCTTCATCTTGTAATTAACATGGGACCTGTAGCAAAGAGCAAATAATCCTACCTCATTGTAAGTTCAAGACGGCCCATATCGTCGGTTTGCCAGAGATGTTGAACAACGATAAATCCAAATATCGTTTTTGTCATGGATGCTAGGTCGTCAACAAGCTTTTAAAATATCAGGCAAAGTACTCTTACAAACACTGTAATCTGTTACCCGGGATCAATAGACAATACAACATAAAAACGATCACAGGGCAATCCTTCAGTTGATTGTAAGAAAACTTGACAAGTAAAATCGGGAGATGTGGGCAATATATATACAGATGGCTGAAAAATAGTTTAATTTTTAACGGTATTGCGGAGGTTTTGAGATTTAGTGCTCCTTAAATACAAGCTTAGAAATATGTAAAACTACTCATAATCCAACATTAATAAAACATGGAGAAGTTACCCCTCGATTTAAATGGGATTTTCTTTCCTTTTTCCCCGATGAATTCCGCTAGGGGCCGTCTTGAATTTACATGAGGTATGATTTTATGTTTGTTGACAACCTTTATTCTATAAACAAAAGGCAAGATATATGGATGTAGCATTGCTCGACATTTAGCGATAATTCCACTCAAACCGGTGCTAGGGGCCGTCTTGAACTTTCTACGAGGTAGCTCATTGTTGAAGGCATTATGATGACTTCAAGATGAAGAACAACAATTAGCGTTGTTCTATTGCTTATTTTAATCATGTATTTGTAGAGACTTTGTCATATGAATTAAACCAGGTAATGCATCAACTTTTCTATTATTGTTTTTCATGATAAAGTCATTATTAGGCCTTCAACAATGAGCTATGTGCATACCTCATAGAAAGTGCAAGACGGTAAAAGCACCGGTTTGAGCAGAATTCATTGCTCAAGTCTAGCAGCGATACATATATGTATTCTTCTTGTATATGCAAGTTATAAATAGTTTTTTTTAGGTATGTATTAATTGAATTGGCCATTAATCCAGTCATTTCCTATTACTTGCATTGAGGCACTCTTTTCTGTCTTTAATTATTCAAGAGTTTTTATCTAGAAAGTCACGCATCAATGATGATTAAATGTTGTTTTCACTGCTTACAGAAATGTTAAAATAGCGTGTAAAAGAAAGTGTCCTTGTCCATGCCTTTGTACAGCCGAATATGATCCTGTGTGTGGAACAAATGGAGTAACATATAGTAACAAGTGTCAGGCTAAGTGCAAGTAAGACAGTATATGTGTGTTAAGAAATGGTTGTCTAAATTTTTGTAAATTTTGTTGAAAACTAAGGAGTTTCTCCCTCATGCAAGGCTCTGTCCTTAGGTGATTTTTGCTTTACATTTAGATCATATTTGGCATTTGTTCTCTATCAGTTTTATAACATCTTTTATTTTTATGGTTTTCCAAACGTTTAGAATATGTTGTCGAAATGCGCATATGCAGAAAATAAATTACAGTAACCTCGGTATTTAGTAATTTGTATATATCCAATTTTTACGTTTTGTGGAATGAAAAAAAACTGTGTACTGCTTTGTCAGTTAAAAAGGCTTTGACAACTCTAACCATTAACCAATATACGTTTAGCGTCTTCAAATACGAGATTTATTTGCATGAGGCTTAGAAACAGGGGCAGTGCAAGCTTCAGAGAGTATTGCCGCCTGTTTCGTGCCGAGTAAAAATAAACCTCGTATTTTAAGAAACTAAACGTATTTAGTTTTTATACTGCAATCTAATAATATGTGTAACTTTATTTTAAATGGCTTAGAAAATATTCAAATATAATATTCAAATAAAATTTAACTACGATTCCCCAAATGAAACCTCACTTTTTCTGTCAATAGGTTAGTGAGTACCTAGTTAGTGATGTGATCAAGAAAATAGATCACAATGAAATGTGAATAAAATTGCTTGTTTATTTAATTATATCTGTAAAGTGGTCGCATTAATTTTAATATTTATATTTCACACATATTTACCTTATGGACTGAGTGAAATAGAAATATGGAGTGAATGTTGACATCATACAATAAAATTAATTTACAGAAAGCTGCCATTTTGGCCTTAAAGGCGTGGCGTGGCTTAAAGGCTTCATAATGCAAGTAGACGTATAAACTTCATCTCTATACGTACCCCTTTATACGTGCTGAAATAACCCAATTGCAGTAAAATACGTTTTATCGGTTATTTGTATGAATTTCCTTTGATCTACAGAGACTAATTATCTCCATATCACCAAAATGAACATAACCACGAAATCATGAGGTCACTGTGAAGGCGTTGCGTTATGGATGGTAAGCTGACGTCATGCTTTTTGGTACTATTTGTTCATGCATGAATACGTTGAATAAAGAATGCATTGAAATTATTACCATAAAAAATAGATGAACTGTGCTAATTTTATGTGAAGTTCTGATTAATCGACAAAAGAAAAATAGGACATTTTGTTTTTGGTGCGCACTTTATCACGGCGTAATACATCAAAGCCGCCCTAATTAAAGAGCTCACTAAAATACTAGCCATGAAAATTCCAGCACAAAAATGTCCTATGTTCCATGTACAATACATCTCTAAGTCAGTAGGAAGGTACGTGTCTCTTGTATTTACGTCATGTGATAATTTCTAATCAAAATCATCGGTCAAACTCCTAAGAGAGTTTGATCGATAAATGTTCGATTAGTTGAACTAATCAATCGATTACCGTTCGATTTTTATCGATAAGTGATTCGTTATCAATCTGATCGATTAGTATAGCCTGTTTAATCACGTGTCGTCACAGTCAACGTAATCAAAAAATATTTTCATAGAGTAATTGACACAGTTTGAAAGCCATCAAGGGTATATATGTTAATGTATATGTAGTCATGAACTTCACAACACATTACTGTGTTTGTGCAAGAAATAAACGATTGTTATCGAAAACATTTGATTACCAGACTTCTGACCCATTTGGCTAATAACAAATTGAAGTTTAGTTTCTTCCATACGGATAATAGACGTACTCCAAAAAGAAATTACCAGTTCAAATACTTTTCAATTAACCCAATTAACGGAAAATGAAATTATAAACATACATTTTCTAACAGCTACATCTTTACAGGCTAAACCTGATAGTAAAACAGTTCCAACCATGTACTGGGTTCCTAAACTCCACAAAACGCCATATAAATGTAGATTCATTTTGTCATCTAGTCACTGTTCTACTACTAAAGTTTCTATTATACTCACTAATAC
>MJUU01046617.1:44501-55107 GCA_002080025.1 Modiolus philippinarum | reverse complement strand
CTATATGATAAACGCGATGACTTCTCTTTTCCAATAGTCAACTTCCCCTTTCTTTGTAGCAACATTCCAAAAGCACCAGCATACGGAGTTTACATCTCCCAACTCATTCGCTACTCAAGTGCCTGTGGTCGATACAGTGACTACCTTGTTACAGGGTTGTTTTTGTGTCGTGTTTTGTTAACGATTTGATGTAAAACAGGACATTGAAAAATTCACTAATTCGTACTTTACTCAATGCATATTAAAGGGTAGTGGAATTTAAGCGGAGGCTAAAGTTAGCGCCCGAACGTAGTTTCGAAAACTGGAATTTGAAGTTTAATTTATGTGAAATCTTTTCTTTTGTACTTAAAACTATTCATAATGCCGATTTTTTTTCCAGATTTACTTATTTTCTATGATGAAGAAGTAAAACATGTTGGTATATATAATTCTTTATTTTTTTTCTTTAAAATGTACAGTTCTGCCAGAGTAAAATGTCAAGGGAAATGTCCATGTTGTGTTTGTCCAGTTGTCTATCAACCAGTGTGTGGTACTAATGGGAAAACTTATAGTAACGCATGCAAGGCTAAATGCGAGTACGTAATGTTTGATAACCTTTAAGTATTCTTTTTTGTATACATTCAGGAAAAGCAAGTAAAGAATCCACTGTTCTCATTAAGTAAACAACATCAAAGATGTTACAACACCTCTTCCCCTTGACTCCAGAGTGCGACCAAAATTAGCGATTAAATCACGAGTCCTTTTTGATTTTTAATTTCTTTTTAATTTGAAGTACAAGTACAAAATGTGTCGACTTTGAAGTCCATGAAGTCCATGGACTAAAGTGGTCAAGTCCAAAGTAAGCTCAAAATAAGGCCGAAGTCCCGAGTCTAAAAAGAGTGTTATTCCCCCATCAAAGGGGAGCCTAAGTACAACATTTCTTAATCAAACTCTGCCTGAAATCTTATTTTCTAACGGCTTTTTAAACCATTTTGTAGTAAGTATTAGTAGTCCATGTTGGTACGCCACCTACTTAATATTCAAATACGTCATTGAACACCACATATACTGCCCTAAAACTGCAAACACCATTCAGAGAAATAGCCAGTTATGACTGTCGTTATATTCCATTCGAAATCGTATAATGGAAAAAAAATAATAAAACGTTCCCCCATGAAATCTATAAATACCAGACAATTTAAGCACACATGCAACTTGCGCTAAATAGATGAAGATGGAAGTACCTAAGATATTTAAAGAATAATTAGTATAGATAACAGATAGGGGGTGCATTTCTTGCTCTTAATTGACAAAGTGTTTTCGCTTAAGATAATATTATAATATAAAGGGTTCTCCTCAATATACTGATAGTTGGTGCACGGCCGTAGGTTGTCACATGACGGATTTCGATTACCTATTTATGGTCACAGCAAGACACGGCACAAAATGAAAAATGTAGAACTTCGACGGCTCGAACACCATGGATGCCTCGAACCTTTTATTGTGGTCCCTTGGTTCGAGTTTTAACATAGTTCTACCTCGATATCTCGAACACCCCTTTTACTCGAACTATTTTCATCGGTCCCTTGGGTGTTCGAGCCATCGAAGTTCGACTGTAAATTTAATGAAAAAAAAAGGGTTTTTTATGGTGATGTCATTAAGTGTCCTTCTCAATGGATTGATCACTGGTTCTTTGCCATAGTTTGTCATATAATGGATTTCAATTCCCATTTATTATTCAAGGGAACACGGGAAAGTATTCAGACGCTGGGTTTGTCTGACATTTAAAGAGAATTTGTTGGTCTCTCCTAGCATCGATGATGTTTTAAATCAGTGATCTGTTTTTACTGAAATCAATGGAATAATTTCCAACCTTCATCATAAAAAAAACATAGAAACGAATTTTGAGTTGAACTCTAATTTGAACTTTAAGTGGTTATAAGAATAAAGGTCTATGTAATTTTACAGTTTTATCTGTCAACTTGTCTTTTATGTAACATCGGTATTTTTGTATTTTTTCAATACAAGGATTATGCTTTACGACTTCTTAACACAAGTGCAAGTTATTGTAGTTTTCAACCATTGCAGATGTTCCCTGTTATACTTTTTTGTTACATGTATTCTTTTTCTTTCATTGACACTTTAAATTTTCAATTGATGTAGTTGAACTTTCTTCCTTCACTAAGCCAAGTGTGCCCTTCAGAAAGAAGTACTTCAATACAATTATTTAAAAAGAATCATTTCTATACGATTGTTAAAAAAATTAAAAGAAAAGAAAAAAAAAGATCGACATATCCATCCATTCCTCATTTTGTCGTTAGCTGATTTTGGCTTTCAATTTAGACTATTTTGTTATTTCTTCTCTATCAGCTTTTATACATCTTTGATTTATGGAGTTTTCATTGTAGTGATTTTAACTGCACCGAAGAGACATAAGCTGAAGATAAGGTCATATACAGGAAGTAAATTAACAGTAACTTCCTCATTTCATTATTTTTCATCCATTATTTTTCATCCATTTCATCCATTTTCATTCATGCATTTTGGCTGTCTCACGTCCTTGTTTTGTCTTTGTTTTTCTCTGTTGTCGTTTTTGCCACGTCTTTGGACTTCGATTTTTGTAATCATCACTTCCCTTGTTCATTCGGTATTTTACTGCTGTTGTTTTAGACAGTTCTTTATTTTAGTATCAGCCCACTTAAGTTTGTGTTATATCAGAGACATATAATTACATGTCTCTTCAGTTAAAAATACACTCAAAATACAGGTAACTGTTGTTTAATCAATATTTCATATTGTAGTTTATTATTTTGTTGATTATTTACTTAAATCATTGTATAAAGTCATAAAAGGTAATTGAAAAAAAACGCTGTTCTCATTTAGTAAATAATTTATATATTTATACTTCAATTACAACATTCCCTGTTTAATGCATGCTTTTTTTTAACTTTGTGCTTCTGATAAATCGACCAACGAATGGCAAAACAAAAAGAGAGGTTGAAAAAAATTCGAACATTTAATACAAATTCAAACAAACCAAACAGAAATGAACAAAAATGCTACAAAACTAAAGCGCTAGCAGAGTTGACGCAAACAAAAACTGGAGGTATCATCAAGAACTCAGGGAGAATAAGAAGGATTTGCATCACACGTGGAGCTCGACACACTGCCAATGAAATTCCGTTTTTTACACACTGCCAATGAAATTCCGTTTTTTACACACTGCCAATGAAATTCCGTCTTTATAATAGACAATCAAAATGTTTTGTCACCTATTAAGGACAAACGAAGTATACATAACAGTTAACAATTTTTTACTTCTTTTTTCATTTGTACTTTTGACACGTTTTTCGATCAATGTTTTTTATGGTTTATATTTTATAGAGAAGTCTTTATAAATGGTGGTACATGTTATTCCCTTAAATCTGTGTTCAATCTTTACAGATATGCCACAGTAAAATGTCAAGGAAAATGTCCCTGTAAAACTTGTGCTTGTCCAGATGTATATCAACCTTTTTGTGGCACTAATGGAAAAACTTACAGTAACAAATGTCAGGCTGAGTGCGAGTACGTAAGTTAATCATTTCAAATTGGTTCACCTTTTGTTTTTAAACCAAATCACCGCTTTGTCAAAATTGTATACAGTAAAATAAGGAAATAGGAGTATTCATTGTTCTAATTTAGTAAATCATTTATTGAAATATATTTACACTACAATATTTTTTTAACGAAGATTACTTTTTGTTATTTTCTGATGCTGGTTTTAGCCATATTGTTCGAATATGTAGATAAACTGAGATCTATGGACTGATTAGTAACCTGCTTAATGACAATGTCCAATATATACTTATGCTTAAATACTATAACCATGACATCTAGCAATGGTTACGCTGAACTTGCTCTGAGGTATGAGCAAAGGTCACAGTTCCCAAGTCTGCAAGATATTATGAATGATGTCGACATTTTCCCTCTTCTCATTAAAATACAAATACATAGAAGGATGAAAGTTCAAAGAAGGCATGTTCATATTGATGTGCTGCTTCAACACTATTTCGGTTGAGATTGAAAACCAACATGGCGGCTATAACCAAATTTGGACATTGCGCACTTTAACTAAAGATTTGTTAGAACGTTTTTCAGAAACAATCAAATGAAATTGGTAGTTACATCAACATAATGAGACGTGTAGGCGCAAAAAATAGGATTGCAAAATGGCCTCCATTTCCAAGATGGTCGACAAAATATTTTAAAATTTCAACTTTGTCTGACTGTAACGGAAATTGGTTTCTAGGTCGATTTCGAGGATTGGTATAAGTTTGAATGATCGGATTGGTTGTCCCTGATGACGTCAGCTATTGCTCGCCATTGCAAATCTAAATGACGAAGGTCTCATGATAACTTCAAATTGAAGAACAACAATAAAATTGTTCTTCCAAGTACTTGTAGAGACTTTGTCAATTTACTGTCCATCCTTTCATTGTTTATTGAAAATGTGAAGATATCTGACAGAAAATAGCTAATGAACAAGAAAAACGTGCCCGTGAAAAACTTTCTAACTATGTCGGAATAAGGTAAGGCAGGTAATAGATAAAAAGATACAGTTGGTTGTAGACAGCTACTCTCAAAAGTCTCCATATTTATAAAATGAAGCATGGTCACATGATATTTGAATATGCAACTTCGCTTGTGCACCTTGGTGGCATTTGGATTTTTGTAAAAGTTTGTAAGTATCCGTTTGACATTTAACGAATATGAATCTAAATAAGACTAAATATAAGACTTTGCAAAGCAAACCCGATGGTAGCAGACTTTTTTAAATAAAGTACATAATAATAACAATCTCAGTTCTTCAAAATATACCGCCATGTGTATTATAATTGTTATCAAATATTTTAGAATACTAGTAAGTATAATATCTTATTTGAAGACAAATTGATCATAGTGGACTTTACATAATCTTACCGAACTTTTTAACTCAATACAAAAACATAATATGAGAAATACATCAATCAATGAACGCGTTGTAACAAGTCATTTTGCATGTTAGACCAACCATAAGCTAGTGGCCATTTGTATATATCATTTCCTTGGGTTGATGTAACGATCTTAAAGAGTGTTTGGAATGTCTGTAAGACACGGAATGTTGATTATGATACATGGTATACAATCACTATAAACTCTATTTTATATCTACAGAAATGGTAAAATTGAATGTAAAGGAGAGTGTCCCTGTAAAGGATGTTTTTGCCCTGCGGTGTACCAACCAGTGTGTAGCACTGAAGGGATAACCTACAGTAACCTATGTCATGCAGGTTGCGAGTATGTAATATATCTTATCTTAACACAAGTACCGTTAGAAGAAGTAAATTTCTTTTACTTACATTCAAATAGTAATTTAACTATTTGTGTTTTTATCTTTTTTATCATTGTTTCTTACTTTAATATTATCTTAATTTTTTATAAGTTTATCATGGTATCAATTTTCAGTCTAAATAAGAAATATATACTTATATAATGAAAAAAATTGTTTAAACATGAACACGAAAAGTTTCCGCCAAAAGTCGCAAGAAAATGTGGTAGAGTTCTCGAAAGTTACAATCACAACGGCAAACGAACACAAAAACAAAAAGGGGATAGAGGTAAAACTCTAAATCCAAGAGGAGTCTAAATTTTATATCATTTCATGAACAGTCTAACTATTTCTGGAAAATTTCTTGGGTACCTGAATCATCATTTTTAAATTTCCTTTCTTTCAAAGTATATATCGGATAGCTTAAATTTTTCTTTTCAGTTTAAGATGGATCCGTGGTATTCCGCCATTTTGATTTCATCTTTCATCCTTTGATAGGTATTTTTTTCATTAAAGGAATATACAAACATTTTAAAGTTTGGACAAATCTTTAAAATATTTTGCTTAAAACTCAAATAATGTGCCCTTTTCTCTAGTTTAGCATTTATTTTAGACGAGAAATACAGAATAGTATTTATAATGTAAAATTCTTTGAAATGAAAATTTAAACAAGGGAGGTAATTTCAAAAAATATTTTACAAAGAAATCACTATGAAATTTTTGATTTTCTGAAATAATTACATAATAAGGTCCGTTTGACCCCTATTTTTCTTTTTGTTTTAGAAAGTTCAATACATGGGCTAGCAATATTTAAAGGTAATCAAAAATCTCATGGTTGTACCTTGAATATTTTTTTAAATGATAATTTTCCTTTACATTTCAACTAAAAATTCCCTATTTTTGGGTCAAGATTGTGGGCTTATATGGTCCGTGACCCCCAATTTTTATTTTATTTTTGGGAAGTTCAATTTTTGAAGTTTAAATCTACAAACTATTGAAAAATTCTGATGGACTTTCGCTTAGTCCACCGAACCACCTGAACCTGTCTCTGTAAGTAGAATATTTGATCTCAACACTTTATATTTAACAACGGCAGTAGAATACCGAAGGAACAAAGGGGAGATATTCACAAAAATCGAAGTCCAAAGACAGGGCAAAAACGAGAACACAGAAAACAATGACGTTAGACACAAAAACAATGACGCCAGACAGACACAAAGCACAGAACCAGAAACCACAACATTCAGAACAAAGGCACTCACAGTGTGAACTCCAGTGAAACTGAGAGTGACATCAGGTGCTCCGGAAGGGTAAGCATGTCCTGCTCTGTTAACAGCACCCGTCACACTGTGAGTGATTCAATCCGGGAAAATGTCAAAGTCGGTAGTCAAATCATTTAAATCATTGGTTATTTGTTCTCTATCAGTTTTTAAACATCTTTGAATTTATGGTCTTCCAAACGTTTAAATTTTATCTTCACTAAGGAGACATAAATTGTCGAAAAGCGCATATGCAGAAATAAAATTCAAAGTAACTTTGGTATTTTAAGTTATTTGTTACCACGGGATCGATGCCTCTGCTGGTGGACTGCTAGTCCCCGAGGGTATTCACCAGTCAAGTAGTCAGTACTTCGGTGCATTGTCTAATTTTTTGTAAATTTTGTTGAAATATAAAGAGTATCTCCCTCACGTTGAGCTCTATTCTTAGCTGATTTTGGCTTTACATTTAGATCATATTGGTAATTTGTTCTCTATCAGTTTTTAAACATATTTGAGTTCATGTTCTTCCAAACGTTTAGATTTTATTTGCACTGAAGAGACACAAGTTGTCGATATGCGCATTTGCAGAAATTAAATTCCCAGTAACTTTGGTATCTAGTTATTTGTTAACACTGGGTCGATGCCTCTGCTGATGGACTGTTAGTCCCCGAGGGTATTCACCAGCCCATTAGTCAGTATGTCGGTGCTGACCCGAAAGCTGATTCTATTTTGAACCTTGCAATATCTAAATTTTTGTAAATATTGTTGAAAACTAAGTAGTATCTTTTTACGCCATTCTCTGTTCTTAGCTTTTGGCATAGTAGTAATATGTTCTCTATCACTTTTATAATCTCCCAAACGTTTAGATTTTATCTTCACTGAAGAGACATAAGTTGTCGAAATGTGCATATGCCTAAATTAAATTCACAGTAACTTCGGTATTTAGTTATTGAATAGGCAGTAGGAAACAAATAAGGTATTGTATTGCTAAATATAATCGTATCGGGTAGGTAGTCATTCATTGTAAATTGATACAATTATTTTTAGTCATATATAGTAACTTCGGCATTAAGCTATATGGTAGCAATTATCTTTGATAGCCAATTGAGAAATATCAGTCCTTACTTCACTTTTATATTCTGCTACTAATTTCCTCTTTATATATTTACAGAACCTACGCTAAAATAGCATGTAAAGGAGAATGTCCATGTAAAAGCTCTTGTATTTGTAATCGTGTGTATGACCCAGTATGTGGTACTGATCACAGAACATACGGCAATGAATGTATGGCCAAGTGCAGGTACGAACGTAATGGAATATTATACCGATTACAAAACGTAATTCAGCTAGATTCACGTCTTCCCGGATTTGACTACCGACTTTGACATTTTCCCGGATTGAATCAGTCACAGTGTGACGGGTGCTGTTAACAGAGCAGGACATGCTTACCCTTCCGGAGCACCTGATGTCACTCTCAGTTTCACTGGAGTTCACATTGTGATTGCCTTTGTTCTGAATGTTGTAATTTCTGTTTCTGTGCTTTGTATCTGTCTAACGTTATTGTTTTTGTGTCTAACGTCATTGTTTTCTGTGTTCTCGTTTTTGCCCTGTCTTTGGACTTCAATTTTTGTGAATTTCACCCCTTTGTTCCTTCGGTATTCTACTGCCGTTGTTTTTTTAGAAAGATGGGTCAAGGAGTGCGCGCTGCTAAACTCCCGGCTAGCTCAAGGAGCCTAGTCTGCTAGTAAAAAACTGTCGCACTACGGAATAAGAATCAAATTTTAAAATTCCCGAAGGGTTTGGTAAAGAATCACCATGGATTTCAGTAGTCATCGGAAGTATCAGTGAGAGGCCAGTATAATTGTAAAATCTTCAGGTCATTGGATCCCAAAGCCATTTCAACGGAATCATGAAAAATATCCGATCAATATCCTCAGGCAAAGATATCTTTTGTACATCCCTCGGCAAGCTTTGGGATGGACATGATATCTTAGCCTTCGGGCTTCAGGTCAGCCTATCCGAATTTTCCCTTGGGATAGATACTATATATCTCAAATATCTAAAAATGGGACTTGCGTGTCTCAAATATGAGTAATGCAAGTCTTGCTATCAATATAACATATTTCAGCCTGAGAATAATATGGACTTGTTGACGTTAACAGATAAAGGCTATAAAAGAGCTGCTTTTATTATCAGATTCTGGTTCTGTGGTCATATATTTTGGTATGATTTTACATATTTACGATTTCTGTGGATACTTGGTTCCTGCACTTTGATAAAAAAAAACGCATGAATTGAACAATAGCTATATGAGAATATTATTGTACAGTGCAAACACAGTTCAGTAATATTGTTGAAACAGCTTTGGTTTGCAAAAAGTAACATCTTTAGTCGTCTCTCTTTAGCCGCTAAATTTACGAGTATAGAACTGATGAACGCTTATCACTCGAAAAAAAACACATTTTATGTTATCAAAATGTCATTACAATCATAACATCATAGAACTGAATGCATTATTTTGAAGTTTCGTTAGGGTTTGAAAGTGTGGAAAATTTGCCATCGGTCAATTATTTCATGATCCTTATGAAACTTTAAAATAATGCATTCAATTCTTATAAAAAATATTAATTGGAAAATACAATACGTACATTGTTTTTTTTACACGGTCACGGGAATTGGAACTTCACATTGATCAATGTACCTATCAAACTGACGGAATTTTAGGGAACGTACGTGAAACGTAATTATTCAAAGTCGATATCGAAAAACCTAGCTGTTTGTCTACTAAGTGCTTTTTTTTCATGTTGTGTCCTTGGTCTCCCGTCTTCTGGTGTTCTTGTTTATGCCTTGTCTCTGGATTTTGATTTATGTAATCTTGTGATTTGTTCCTTCGGTATTTTACTGCCGTTTCTTTAACAGAGTGGTCAGATTTTAGCTGTTCAGTTTTCTAAGTACACATAAAAGGGGATATAATGTATATTCTATGATATATTCATTTATTTCAGGCTTTACTGTGTACGCAAATTTTACTGTTACATCAATTATTTTTTTTTATCAAAAATTAAAGTTAGTAACATAAAATTATTTATTATATAGATAGCAGTGATTTTTCGAGTTGTCTCAGTTAAATAAATGTCATCGGTGAAAATAAAGGATTTCTAGTCACCGAATGACGTCTTAATGAAGCCTCGTCACAATATCTCATAACATAAATATAAAATGATATTTTAAAAGGTTTTCTAGTCACCGAATGACGTCTTAATGAAGCCACGTCACAATATCTCATAACAAAAAATTGTTTGGTTTATATCTTTATAACCTAAATCTATATTTTTTTAACTATCTATGTGTTAAAGATTTATAAAATGTATACTTTTCTGTTTTCTTTTGACTGACGGTTCGGTTCTCACTTACATTAACATTTTAAATGAAAACACAATTTTCGGTGTTTTGTTAATTGACTAGTCTCGGAGGATATCCACTAGCCCAGTAGTCACTACTTAAGTGCTGGTCCAAAAACCGATTTTATCTGGAAACTTGAATTA
Source organism: Modiolus philippinarum (assembly GCA_002080025.1). Classification (NCBI taxonomy): domain Eukaryota; kingdom Metazoa; phylum Mollusca; class Bivalvia; order Mytilida; family Modiolidae; genus Modiolus; species Modiolus philippinarum. Next base: position 44,974 of record MJUU01046617.1, on the reverse strand, counting down.
TTTAAGTTTCAGAAAATTGTACTTAACCTTGTGAGTATCTCCCTCATACATAGCTCTGTCCATAGCTCTTTTTGGTTCTCCAATTAGATATCTTTTTTAATTATCAGATTTTCAATTTTTTGGTTTATGACTTCCAAATAGTTTGATTTGATCTGCAATGAAGAAACATTAATCATTGAAATTGCTTTAAAGTTTGCAGAAAATAATTTTACACATATTCTGCATTGTTATCTCTTTGACCACCTTACTAATCAGGGCTCCAAAAACTTTCGTCTCATACTAAAATTAAACAGTTCACTATAGATATCAGTCCCTTTTGACCACCTTACTAATCAGGGCTCCAAAAACTTTCGTCTCATACTAAAATTAAACAGTTCACTATAGATATCAGTCCCTTTTGACCACCTTACTAATCAGGGCTCCAAAAACTTTCGTCTCATACTAAAATTAAACAGTTCACTATAGATATCAGT
>MJUU01046617.1:26254-39786 GCA_002080025.1 Modiolus philippinarum | reverse complement strand
TTTTTCATTAGCTTACATCTCAAACGTCCATCTTCGTCAATGTATATTAAAAAATCTAAATACGAAGCTGAAGTAGGTATATCAGTAGTCTCTTTAATTTAATTGGGATAGATCTGGTGTAAATATTGTAACGGGCCAAGCTGGGGTACTCAAGATATAGCGGCCACCACCTGTGTTATAGTACACAGGAAACTATTGACTAGGACTGATAGCACAGCCTAGAACAACAAACAGAGATAGATAACAACAATCTCTGACTTAATAGAAATGGTGATTTTATTGTGTTTACTGATATTCAGCTGAATTATTGCATTGCTCATTTAACTAAAGAAAATATAGGTCCATGGACAACAATATGAAAAACGAATTCTTTTAAATCTAAATAACAAGACAAGGGGCTGATTGGGCTATTTCCCAGCGATTAAGTCTGTGAAAAGTATACACGGCTTCTTTCGAATGTTAACGGAGGAGCATACAAAATTGTATGAAAAGGCTACCAGTAGCAGATACACATGCTCCAAAAGTAGAAAATGCGCATTAACAATGCTCCAGAAGTGAGATTTAGGTAGTGGTATCACAGACTTTCTCACCAGTAAATAGTATTCTATCTGACAAACAAATTGTCTCCTGTTTTGGACCGGACAGGATGGTCAATAATCTTGCCAGACAGCAACAATGGAACCATAGTACAAATAACCTCTGGGTGGACAATCTGCAGTCATTGGGCTAGGGGAGATAATCCTTGTATAAATAAAGAATAGTTATGAGCCAAATGTTATATTCAGAAATACAATGTTATGTCATAGCACAATTTACAAAAGTTTTATATAAACTATAAAATCTATACTTTAGTGTTTTCTGATTTTTGCCACGGTGTTCAACCATACAGTTATAATAATAAACAGTGTGAGAATACAGTGATTTACAATAAGGCTAATTATAACTCTGATATTCTGGACAAACTCAGATATCAGGAATACTAATTGTTATACTAAGTATCCTGTAACTTATTATTTATGATTCAGTTACTTAATTTCCGTTTCTGATAAGGATGGAGATTTGTTTAATAATAAAATTTACTGCTAGCACATAATGTTTGCTACATGCAGATCCTAACAAATTTGAATAAAATTACTCTGGCATTATGTATTAATTCACCAGGATATCCTTATGTCCAATTCCTACTAACTGACAAATTAATTTAGCATGGTTGTCTGGACAAAGGGGGTACAAGAATGGCTTGGAATCTGTATTTAATTATTGTATCTTTCTATCCGAACGGAAAGTCACGAAAAATATGAATTCCATGGAAATAGCTGGCCACTGATAAGCTCAAAACTTAACTTAATCAGACAGTGGAACTGAAGCTAAAATTTAGCTCTAACAAATACTAGAAAAATCAGCAAGTAATTATTGTCAGGACAAGCTTAAAATTTAGACTGAAGTAAACATGGAATTTAAGAATTTATACAGTGATTATATTGAGAAAAACATCAGGAATATCACTGAAGTAATGTCATGATTCCTCAATGTATAGATATTAAAATCCCAGCAAAAATTGATAACTGACCGGTGATATTATTAGTTTTCTCACACGACAGTAAACAGAAGCACGCACTCCAGACGTTCAGGCACAAGAAGAAGCCCAGAACTCGCCAGTCTCGCGATATTTATACTCCCAGAGATTATCGGGGCAACCATCGGTTTATCGGGGCAACGGTTGGTTTGATCGGGTCGACCGCCGGTGGGATACTAGAAACGTAACTGATGGCTAAAGAAAAAGTCCCCGATAGAATATTTACACTGCCCACAAAGTAAAAAATAATACATTTTTGGAATGCAAAAACCATTCCTGTATAAATTACAATAAACATCTGAACTCATTTAATACATAAATTAACAATAAATCCAGTTCTATTCGTACTCGCATCTCTTTTCTAGAGTCCCATTTTATCAAGCGCAAAACAGACTGTGACTGACCTTGACACACACTTGTGTAAATAAATTTGCATATTCATAACACAACAACAATGGCAAAGTACGATACACAAGTAAAAATTACAGAGGATGACTGGCGTAAAATGCCGTTAAATAAAAAGGTTGAACACCGATAAAATGATACAAATCGTTAACAGAGATGTAATATAATTGGTGCAAAATGGTAAGAAAGGGTGACACTGTGTATTTACATAGAAAAATCAGAAAAAAGTTGACTACGTGCTGGGGGCGAAAATACGTGTGTTGAAGTAAAAAATTACTAAACTGCATTCGTTACAATATTCCTTGAATTTTAGATTATTAAGAGAAAGTATATCGTCTATGTAGTGGAAGCTGAAATTAAAGGACTTGGTTAAATGTATTTTGTTTTTTTTTCTGTGTAAGCCTTTGTAAAAACTTTGCCGCATAAAAGTGGCGCGCAATTAGTTCCCAAGGGAATCCCGATTGTCTGTTAAAAACACGGCCTCAAAATTTGATAAAAATATTATCTATCAAAAATTCCAACATCTTCATTACGTCATACTCCGTGTACTTCTTGTTTGACTCAGTGTGGTTCTTATATATGTTTTGTCTTTCCCTACTACTAAATAAGTATATCTGCGTTCTCCGTTTTTAGTGCAGAAACATTGATTTATACGATTATTTGTATTTATCCAATTATATACCCAACGATTGAAGATCGGGTCATCTTGTCTTGTATTGTGTGTCTGTCTGTTTGTTTCTGTCTTTGCTTCAGAAACTAAAACATTTGCTATAACTTTTGAACTATGCAAGATAGATTTTACTTGTCAAATCTGTAGTTCTTGTGAAAAGGAACATAAATGTGCAAATAAAAAAGATCAGGTTAAAGGTCAAGGTCACATAGTTTGATAAACACATTTTGAGGCTTTTAGATTCTTGCTCTCATTCTTATTCACTTTGCGTATCTAATTAATTGAATTTGATTCTGGAGAAACAGTCAAAATAGAAATCTGGTATTTATCCCTGAAATATAAGAACATCTTTTAATCTTTAGAGCACCTGATGAAAATTCCTATTTTAATGAAAGTTTACAATATAAGTGCGTATGTCCTGAATGCTGTGTTTTTATTTCCGTACTTAGTGTCATGTCTTTGTTTTTAACACGTCCCCTTTTTGCCATGTATCCGGACTTGGATTTTGTAATATTACATCCCTTGTTCCTTGGGTATTCCACTGCCGTTGTTTTACACTTATGATTCTGCTTTCAACACTTCATTTCGCTTTTGAAATAAAATATCATTTCATCCAACATAAACATATAAAACAAGATAATTAAAATTAGATCTACAAATTGTTCCTTACACTCACTACATGCATCTAACAAAGAAAAGACGTATTTAGCGTTTTTGTTATCTCTCAGCTGCAATCCTACAAAGTATCGACGGCCAAAACGAGAACACAGAAAACAATGACGCTAGACACAAAACAAACGATGACGTTAGACAGATACAAAGCACAGAAACAGAAATTACAACATTCTAAACAAAAGAACTCACAGTGTAACTCCAGTCAAACTGAGAGTGACATCAGGTGCTCCGGAAGGGTAAGCATGTCCTACTCTGTTAACATCACCCGTCACACTGTGAGTGATTCAATCCGGGAAAATGTCAAAGTCGGTAGTCAAATCCGGGAAGACGTGAATCTAGCTGAAAATGTCCACTTTCATTTGGGATACTGACACGTCATACCTTTCAATGCTGTTATGGTGACTTCCATAGAATTTTTTGTGGGATGTAATTAGCATAGGTTGAACAAATCCCTGACTAAGCAGCTTTTGGGACTGTTTTTACTCTGTTCAAAAAATCATTGTACAAACTACACACTCGACAGTAACGAATCAACTGTGAAATGTACACCCCATAGGCTGGAGAGGTAGGTATATTGCTGCTAAGAAAGGGAATGTTCACAATTGGGAAATTAAAATCATCACGCTTGTCATATAGCTTAGAATTTAAACGTCCATCTTCGTCAATATACAATAAAAGATCTAGGTACGAAGCTGAAGTAGGTGTGTCAGTTGATTCTTTAATTTCAAGCTCATTTGGATAGATCTGATGTAAATACTCCTTAAATTTAGGATTATAAGAGAAAGTACATCGTCTATGGGCTAAATGTTTTTGTTTTCTTTGAATGAGCCTTTGTAAAAACTTGGCCTCGTACGAGTAAAGGAAAAGGTCAGCATAACTGATTTTATATCTATGTTAAAAGAGAAAGAACTAGGTGTAAGCTTAGCCGGAGAATCGATCAATTGTCTACTTTTTGCAGATGAAATCGTGCTAATTGCAAAATCCGAAAATGAATTACAAAGTATCTTAGATATTTCATCAACTTTCGTTACAAAATGGAATCTTAAATTTAATGCCTCAAAATCTATGGTTTTGATAGTAGGAAAAAAGGTTGATCAAGTCAAATTGTGGGTTTAAGGTGACGACGTTTTGGAAGAAGTTAATGACTAAAAGTACTTAGGAATTTATGTTTCAAAAACACTAGAAATATCTTACAGTGTAGAAAAAATACGTCCAAGAAAATTTTACCAAATTGTTTAATTACCTTGTAAAAGTTTTAGGCGAGCATGGCAATTTATGGCGATGTGTTATGGACAGAAGCTGTTAGACCGTCCTTCACCTACGGATGTTCCATATGGTTCCCTTCTTCAAAACCATGTCGCGATCTGCTGGAAAGTTGGTAATACAAAGTTGGTAAAGTAATATTTTTTATTAAAATGAATATCCCAAAAAGTGCTCTACTTTCTGAATTTGAAATGGGGTCAATGGCAAGGAGACAACATCCCATCTCCAGGTTAAAACCTTCCAAAACAAAGCATCTAGGGGTCATCGTACGGTCTTCAAAACAGTGAGGGACCTCACACCATATAGCAAGCCCTAAATGGCCCAAAAAAGTTTACAATGACTGAATACCGAAGTTACCGAGAAATCCCCCTTGATTCACAGTAAAAATCAAACTAGAAAAAAAGTACAACACATCAAGACGAGTACCTTTGCAATGAAGTACATAAAACATGAAAGCAGTACACATTGGTACTGTTCTGACAAATGCTCGCAGTTACTGACAGCTAGCTAAGGACAAAATTTCCGTCGACTATGATATCAAGCATTCTTACTTATGAAACTTCAATTGAAATACTTCTAAATAGATTTCGTATAACAACATCATCAATATGATATTGTGCAATGCTAAATACTGCCAATATGAAAAATTGTTTTAATTTATTTACGGTGTGGAGCATTTAGGAGCTGATCCATATCTTTGCCAACAAAGATCAGAAGTAAAGATTTAACAACAATGATGTCTGTATATTCTTTATGAATAAGTTTTTTTCAACCGATTAATAAGTTTGGAAAGACAATTTTTGAATTTATGCGCTTTGTAGATGACATTTCCATAGAAGTTTGGATGTGAAATACCCTGTTTGGGAATCGGTAAACAGTCTTATGAACAGACAGAGAATTTATTACTTTGTTTGTTTCGATTCCTTACTTGATAGTCGTCTTTGTAAAGTAGTTTTTATGCCCCCAGATCGATGACGGGGGGGGGGGGCATATTGTTTTTGTCCTGTCTGTCTGTTTGTTTGTCTTTTTGTCTGTGCGTCCGAAACTTTAACATTGGCTATAACTTTTGAACTATATAAGGTAGACTTTTCATACTTAGAAAGTGTATAGGTCTAGTCAAGAGGAACATAAATATGCAAATAAAATTAGGTCAGGTTAAAGGTCAAGGTCACAGAGGTTAAAAAGGAGTGAAATTGGCTGATTTCACATATTTTACTGTAGAATCCTTATTATTTATCCTATTGAGACGAGATTGGTTTCATGTTATTTGTAATAAAATTGCGCAACTGTTGTATTCAACAGATTTGAGGTAGCATTTACCGTTTTTGAGAAACAAGAGGCCCAAAGGGGGACAAAAGTGAAAAAATGAATTTTTAATTTTTTTGTTGGATCTTGATGCAGTATTTTTCTGTAGATTTCTTATAGCATGTTTAAACAGATACTTTTAACGATTTAAACCATTTCAATAAACAAGAGGCCCAAAGGGGCTTCATCTTTTTCAGAATAAGAGGGTTAAATTTGGTGTTTTTATGGTAATAAACAATTTTTGAACTATGTAAGATAGACTTTTAATACTTGGCAAGTGTATAGGTCTTGTCAATATGATCATAAATATGCAAAAAAGGGTCAAAGGTCAAGGTCACAGAGGTCAAAAAGGGGTAAAATTGGGTATTTTCATATATTTAACTGTAGAATCTGGGGACATATGTAGCGTTTCACAAACACATCTTATTGAAAACCTCAGGTATGATCCTTCAACTGTTGGCAATATTTAAACTATATAAATGATATTTTTTACTTCATATTGTCTACATCAGTACTTAAGCGGAAAATGACAGTGAGTGTAAGGAACAATTTGTAGATCTAATTTTATTATCTTGACATATAAAAGTGCATACTAGATATTAACTGATTGTTGAATCAAATACTACAATACTTCTGTATAGACAAGACAAGAAAAGAATCCTTGTTCTCATAAACAAAAAAATTAAGTGGTATAGAGAATTACACAGTGCCCGTACATAGCATTTTTATATACACTTTATACAAATGAATCAAAGTAATACTACATAAAAGCCTACAGAGCAACTGCTGTGTTCATAATCCTAATGAATCTGGACAGTTTTTCCAACTGTATTTTTTCGGCGGTGCACATAACCTTGATGAAATTTAATACATTGTCTACTTGTTAAATTTTTACTTATAAGTCGTTTTCTGTTTTCACAAAAATACTGGCATTCCATCGTACAGTGAAACTCATCTTCAATACATCCATCATTTTGTACAAACTCTTTTTTCCCTGTCAGTATTGTTCCAACACCAAGTTTCTATTTGATTCGGATAAAGTAAAGAATATGAACACAATACTAGTACTACCAGTATTGTACAATACTAGTATAATATATGTGTACCAGTATTGTACAATACTGGAAGATCCTGGAAAATACTGGTTAACCAGTATTGCAGATACTGGAAGATACTGGAAAATACTGGTACAACTAGTTTTGCAGATGCTGGAAGATACTGGAAAATACTAATACAACTAGTATTGCAAATACTGAAAGATACTGGAAAATACTAGTACAACCAGTATTGCAGATACTGGAAGATACTGGAAAATACTGGTATTTCCAGTAATGAAGACACTGGTTGAAGTAGTATTTTGGATATTATGTGCTTTTTGTTTTTTGGTTTTTTTTTGTTTCAAAATAGATTATCTAAAAAACAAATGTTATAACACAAGCTTTGAATCAATTAATTCCACAATGAGTAAAATTATTAATTAAGATTAATACATCAATATAGCATGAATTTTATGGAATTGAAAAGGATTTTGCAATAAAATTATTTCAAAATCATGCAGAACTATATTTTACGTCTACTTATTTAGATTCCCAAAATGACAAAAGGACCTGCTTAATTGGATTACGAAATGACGGGAAAATAGGCCTGAAACAGTTCCATACTTCTCTCACAACCCTTGCAAAAACAATTTGCAACATTGATTATAATACATGACCAGTATTGTCACTCACAATGCATGTAAAATTGGATACTGAAAAAGGCCATATGCAGAAATCAATTTCATATGGTTTATACGATGCATAATTATATGTTTAATAATACTCCTCAATTGCTTTACACCATAACTAAATTTAAACAATTTTTCATATTGGCAGTATTTGGCATTGCACAATATCATGTTCTTCTTTCATAATTGATGATGTTGTTATACCAAATCTATTTAGAAGTATTTCAATTGAAATTTCATATGTAAGAGACTTGATATCATAGTCAACGGAAATTATGTCCTTAGCTAGCTGTCAGTAACTGCGAGCATTTGTCTGGACAGTACCTGTATGTATGTTTTATGTACTTCATTGTAAGGGTACTCGTCTTGATAAGTTGGACTTTTTTCTAGTTTGATTTTTACTGTGAGTCTTTTTGTGTATTTATTTTTAGCCATTCACCACACATAGGGGGAGGGTTTGGATCCAAGAAAACGAGTTTAACCCCACCGCAATTTTTGCGCCTGTCCCAAGTCAGGAATATGTTGGTCATTGGCTTGTCCTTGTCTTCTTATAAAATTTTTAGTTTCTTGATATTTGGGTTATTGGATGTGGTTTGTTTCCATTGATTTATTCACTTTTTTTACCTTTTCGGGGCCATTTAGGGCTTACTATGTGTTGTGAGGTTCCTCACTGTGTTGAAGACCATATGGTGACCCCTAGATGTTTTGTTCTTGGTCGTTTTAACCTGGATATGGGATGTTNTCTCCTTGACATTTACCCCATTTCTTTTCTTTTTCATATCGTCTATATATCTAAAGCTGAAATTAAAAGTCTGGGCTAGTTGTTTTTGTTTATGTTGTATTAGCCCTTGTAAAAACTTTGCTTCATACGAAAAAAGGAAAAGGTCAGCTAAAAGTAGCGCACAATTTGTTCCCATTGAAATTCCAATTGTCTGTTGAAAAACGCAGCCTCCACATTCAGAAAAAAATGTCGACCAAAAATTCAAGCATTTTTATCGTCATTTTCACTATATTTCTTGTTTGACTCGGTGTGGTTCTTAACAAAATATGTTTTATCGTTTCCTATTACCAAATATGAATACCTGCGTTCTCCGTTTTTGGTACAGAAACATAGATGTATCAGATCGGAAATTACTGTTTTAAGTTTATTATGTGGAAGGGTTGTATACAGGGTAGACAAATCAAAAGTTTGAATGCTATTTGGAGACTGTTTGGGGAGAGCTGTTCAGGATTTTATATTTTATTTTCAGAAATATGCATAAACTAGTTAATAAGGAGAACTGCTCAAATATTCAACAAAGCTATCCGGCCGGATCGTACCTCATCCAAGATGTCCGCCAGATTGGAACACAATTGTAACACTGTACTCTATGGGAAACGCATTCAAAGATCTACAGAAACTACTAGTCCAAGTAAAGTTCAACTTAGTCACAACATGGTCTTACATGGTCGTTTACAAAAAAGGTATCCGGCAGGTGCGTACCTCATCCAAGATGGCCGCCCTTAGGGAACATAGTTTTAAAGTTGGACCCTATGAAAAGCACATTCAAAGATCTTCCTCGTAGAAACTACTAGTTCAATTCGAAACAAACTTAGTCGGAATGGTCCTTAGATGTTCCCTTCCAACAAGGTATCCGGTCGAACCGTACCTCATCCAAGATGGTCACCAGCAGGTAGGGAATATAGTTTTAAGAAGAACACTATGGAAAACGCATTCAAAGATCTTTTCAGAAACTTTAAGTCTTATTGGAACCAAACATAGTCACAATGATCCTTAGATGATCCCTTCCAAAATAGGTTCCCAGCAGGAACGTATATCATCCATGGTAGTCGTAAGTGGGACATAGTTTTAACAGTGGACCTTACGGAAAACGCATTCAAAGATCATCTTATCAGAAACAACTACAAGTCCAATTGGAATCAAACTTAGTAACAATGGTCTTTGGGTGGTTCCCTCTTAAAAAGGTATACGGCATGACCTTTATACCTCACCAAAGATTCCCGCCAGCAGGGAACATAATTTAAATATTCATATCTATTGAGAACACATTCAAAAATGATCTGCTGAGAAACTACTGGTCCATTTAGAATCAGACGTAGTCATAATGGTCTCTAGATAGTCCCCTCCAAAAGATATTCGACAGGTCTGTACCTCATCCAAGATAACCACTAAGAAGACACATTTGAGCATAAAATGCCATGTAGTTGCGAAAGTTGTTTTTTTGTTACAGAAATATTACAACTACTACAAGTTACATTATATATATCAGTAGAACTTCGATTGCTCGAACTGCAATAACTCGAACACCATGGTTGTGTTTTTGTGGTCCCTTTGTTTAAGTTTAAACATAGTTCGACTTTAGTACCTCGAACACCCCTTTGGCTCAAAGTTTTTTTCAATCGGTTCTTTTGGTGTTCGAGCCATCAAAGTGCAACTGGTAATTCTAATTATATACATTTTTGGGATTCCTTCATTGAAAAATAACTCAATACCGAAGTTACTGTGAATTTAGTTTCTGCATATGCACATTTCGACAACTTATGTCTCTTCAGTGCAGATAAAATCAAAACGTTTGTAAGACCATAAACTCAAAGGTGTTAAAAAACTGAGAGAGAACAAATAACCAAAGAAAAATTATTTATAATAAAAAGTGATAACTTTTATAAGGGAGCTAATAAAACTAATCAAGGTCATAAGCTTATAAGAGTGAGAATAAAATAGAAAATAATTATAATTTTGGTAAATTTCCTAAAGATCTCAAAGACTAATTATTTTTAGGGATTTTACCTTTAAAAAAAATACCACACAGATTTTTTTTTTCTTTTAAGATATTTTGTAGGTCTTAACTTATACGTTCCAAACATAAAATAAAAATGATATGTCACCGATCAATCAGGCGGAATTCAGTATTTTTCAGCAATATTGACAAAGAATATATAAGGAACTATGAGACCCTGCTTATTGTTTATCTTTCATATAAAAAAATATCAGATAGATTTTCTTTATTTTTTTATATTTCAGGGATATGCAATTTCTGCGCCTGTCCCAAGTCAGGAATATGTTGGTGATTGGCTTGTCCGTGTCTTCTTATAAAATTTTAGTTTCTTGACATTTGGGTTATTGGATGTGGTTTGTTTCCATTGATTTATCCACTTTTTTACCTTTTTGTGGCCATTTAGGGCTTGCTATATGGTGTGAGGTTCTTCACTGTGTTGAAGACCGTACGGTGAACCCTAGATGATTTGTTTTGGGTCGTTTTAACCTGGATATGGGATGTTGTCTCCTTGACATTTACCCCATTTGCTTTCTTTTTCATACTTAAGTTATCTGTTACGCTGAAAAAATCTACATGTCACCGTTCGATTAACAGAGTAATTTTATAGAGGTTACGAAATAGACAATATTTACGGGAAAAGGGGACCAATTCGCGGGAAAGTAAAGTGTACGTCAATCTATTATGACGTCACAATGAATAGACCAATACAGGAATATTTCGGCTTGAAAATCAAGTCAATTCCGCATCCGACTCGTGTTACACAAATGCACCAATCGAATGCGCCGTGTACTAGTGTCGATCTACAGTCCTTTTTAAACATGTAACACTTTCAGCAGTTTATGAGGGGGAACCCCTGTCCGATTTTTTTTAACGTAAGAACTAAATGTTCTAATTTCAGCAAATATTTATTGCCAATTTTTTAAAATAGTGGTCTGAAATAGTATGTAATGGAAAGTGGAGCTTTAAAGCTTTCAGTTGCCATGGAATCCAAATAGAAAATTGAAATTTCTGCTATATGATTTTGTCACAATTTCAGCAATATGCTAATAAAAAATTAAAAGGGGAACCCCTGCCAAAATATGTTTTGAAGGGGTGATTGTGATTTTTTTATTTCAACGATATGTATTATCCAGATTAACAAGGTAACCCCTACCCATATGTTTTTTTAAATGGTGGTCTGATATATATTGTTATGGATGGTTAAGATTTCGGTTGCCGAGGAAAAAGCAAACTGAAATTTTAGAAAAGAAAAAAATATTTGCTAAATTTTGTCTTTTTTTTTCAGAAATATGCATAAACTTGTTAATAAGGAGAACCCCTGCTCAAAGATTATAAGGGGCCTTGTTATTTTTTTCAGCAGTATTTATCACCTAGATTATAAGGGGAATCCCTTCGAAAGTTATTTTTGAATGAGAGTCGTCTGAAATGGATCAAAATGGATAACACATCTAAAGACCTTGTCAAATCAGAAACCAAATAAGTCATAATGGTACTTTGATGGTACCTTCAAATAAAGGTATCCAGGAGGTTCACACCTCATTCAATAGCAGTGACGAATTTTAACACTGAGCCCTTTGCAAAACACATTCAAACATCCCCTCTAAGAAAGAACTAGTCCAATTAGATCTTAAAACTTAGTCACATTGGTCCTTAGATGGTCCCCTTCGAAAAAATGTATACTGTAGATCTACATGATGGACACTTTTTTTACTTGAGTAGAGGATGAGCATTTTTTAAGAATTTTGGAAAGGGTAAAGCTAAGAACAGGAAAACATATTAGAATGATATGCTCTTGATATCTTTCACTGCCGTTTCATATCTGGTTGTGTGACCGATTTCGAGGCTGAAGCTTATAACCATAATGAATTGGTAAAACGCATACCGCTGTTAATTTTTCTCAAACTAAACCTTATCGGGATTAAACTATATAAACTGGTGAGATTTCTATCCATTTTTTTTACTTTGAGGTAATATCAGATTCAATTGTTCAAACACCATTTGTTCTCAATAACATTTGTGACTAAAATTGGGAAAATGGTTACAGCTGAGAGAAAATTCAACATTATTTTCCCAATTTTTTTTCAGTTCTTCTGTATCCAGAAAACGTTTGTTAAAATTTTGATATCGCAAAGTCATTATACTGTTAGAGTATTTACAGTAATTATCTTGTGAAAATGATCGGAATAAATAACTTTAGAAAATATAAGTCATTTGTTCAGAGAACAAATGTAGGTCTACCCGAAGAAAATTTTTAGCAAAGTCTCGAAATAAGTGTTTTGGCTTGATGAAACAAGAAAAATTTTCTTCATTACATGTCATCAGCCATCTCTTACAGTTTACGAGTTAAATCATTGAACAAAAAAATTTAAATCGTTAACAAAGTTGTATTTTGTAAAACTGAACATTTTCCCCATAACATGTCATTAGCCATCTCTTTCGGTTTACGGGTTAAATCATTTATCACGAAAAAAATCTATGGTTGCTAAGGATTTCATTGTGTTGCTAAGGACTTTGAACTTTGATTTTAATGTGATATTGTAGGTAATATAAAGCCGAACATTTTCGCAATTCAAAGTTTTTTTTCTATCTCTTACAGTTTTTGAGATATAAGCAAGAAACCTCAATTTTGGACCCGGAAAACAGTTTTCGTATCCTAAGTCCATAACGCTTGGTCCAATAATTTTTGACCCAATATATTAAATGTAGATCTTAATAAAATACACATTTTATTTATTACATGTTATCAACTATCTATCACAGTTTCCATGATATACTATAAAAATATATGGTTGCTAAGGATTTCATTATGTTGCTAAGGACTTGGAATTTTTTCCTTGATGTCAATTTATAGGTCATATTAAACTGAACATTTTGGTTTTTAAGTTTCTGTCTATCTCTTACTGTTTCTGAGATATAAGCAAAAAAACCTCTATTTCGGACCCCGAAAAACAGTTAACGGACCCTAGGTCCATAGCAGTTGATCCAAAAATTTTGGACTCATTTCCTCTTTACAACATTACGAAACTTTTTGCCTATGGTTGCTAAGGACTTTTATGGCAAATAACGTTGTTGCTAAGGACCTTGACCTTTGACCTTGACCCCATTTTGTCGGCCATATTGAGCTGAACAATTTAT
>MJUU01046617.1:11881-23120 GCA_002080025.1 Modiolus philippinarum | reverse complement strand
ATCCAGAGGATGAATGCAACATTTTCCCCACATCAGAATTTTGATATCGGTTACGGTTTTTGAGCAAATATGATAACAAGGTTTTCGGTCTTCAGGGAGATAACTCCGTTACTAAAAATAGATCGGTTTCACAGGGTGGCAACTAAGCCGATTAAGTGTACCAAGTATCGAATCGATATGTCGCGACACTTTTATTATATTGACCGCGGAAAAAAAAGAATAATAATAATCAGAAGAAATACAATAAGGTCTTTCCACTGTAGTTGGAAAGACCTTAATAATAATCAGAAGAAATACTATAAGGTCTACCGAGAAGGTTCTCGGGTAGACCTTAATTATGGATACATTTCATACTTAAAATTCCACTAATTAGATATGTTTTGCCAAACTTCTTAAAAAGCATTTCAAAATACTTCAATTGTGAAAATTATTAGAAATTGAAAATGACATGGGACGGATGACTAATGCAATCTGATATGCTTACTACTAATGAAAAGTGAATCTGCACGGATGAATAGTGACTGATGAATGATCTGATGGTTACCTTGTGAACCATGACTGATCTGCCTTGACAATTTGAATGATAAGTGACGGATCGACGGCTCATAACGGATCGAAAAAATGGGAATGTCTGATGCAGAGAATGTAATAATCATATTTGTAGTTATTGGTATTAACTGTTGCATGATAAGCATAAACATTGCATTGTATGCAAGCCTACAACAAGGATTTTCTATTAAAATGTCATTATGTTATCAAACTGTTACTTGTATTTACTTGTAATCGGTTTTAGGAATTTTCATACAAAAGCGTCAGATTTGTAAGAACATTGTTTAAATGCAAGTGGTATGTTTTCCTTGATGTGTTTAAAAATATAGCGTCTAAAACTGTTATCTAAGTCTTAGCGATAATTGTTCACAAAGGTATCAATTGTAAGTAAATCGTACAAGGGATGTTGAAAACCTACTTTTTTTAGTAAATGATATAATTGTTACGTATATAAATGAGCTTAGAAATAAAAGTGCAACACTACTTAGTGTCTTCATATGTATGAATAGCTGCTTGTTCGAGTAGCAAAGGCAGTCTTTTGGAGAAAATGATATTAAAATTGCTTTTATTGACTATCATCTGTGTCTATCATGCTCAGTGCAGTCATGGTATGTATATGATTTATGACATTTAATTAATATTAATTAAGTCAATTGTAAATTCATTTTATGTTTGGTGACATCCCACATTCATGACCAATGAACAGCATGGATATAGAGTTCCTCGACAATTGGCGTTTTGAACTTACTATATGAGTAATGAACAAAGCTCATTGTTGAAGGCTTCGTTTTGACTTTAAGATGAAAACCAACTATAAAAGCGTTGTTCCGTTGCATTTTTACCATGCATTTGTAGAGACTTTATATAATGCACATTTACTCCAAATCCCTTCACTGCTTATTGCAAAATTCAATCCTTATAGTGTATTTTTTGCCTATTTTACTCTGATAGGAATCTATTTAATCATTACTATGGTGGCATAGTTCTGCCCCCTACTTGTCAGATAATTAAGTAGACTTGTCAGATAATTAAGTAGACTTGTCAGATATTTATGTCAACATGTCAGATATTTATGTTTACTTGTCAGATAATTATGTTCACTTGTCAGATAAAAATATCAAATCAAAAAGTCAATATAAATATCTGACAAGTCGACATAAATATCTGACAAGTCGACATAAATATCTAACAAGTCCACACAATAATCTGAGAAGTCGACATAATTATCTAGCAAGTAATTAAGCTGACTTGTAAGATAATTATGTCGATTTGCCAGATAATGATGTCGACTTGTCTGATAATTATGTAGTCTTGTCAGATATTTATGTCGACTTGTCAGATATTTATGTCGACTTGTCAAATAATTATGTAGTCTTGTTAGATATTTATGTTGACTTTTGCATGGCAGCCATTGGCGTAAGCTGGTCAATAGACCACAATAATAAAAAAAAAATTAAGTGACAAGTGAACATAATTATCTGACAAGTCAACATAAATATCTGACCTTTTGACATAAATATCTTACAAGTCTACTTAATTATCTGACAAGTAGGGGGCAGAACTATGCCACCATACATTACCAATACAGGATCAGATCAATGTTAAATCTACAGCATTTGAAAGATCGAAAAAAAAAATGCGTACACAAGTTTTTTTAAGAGATTGTTCCTTTTTATGCATTTTGAGACATTTTATCGTTCTAAATTCGGCTGTTTAAAATTTCAGGAAATACGGCATGCATTTTGTCATTCGCTGCAGGATACTAAATGTAAAAAATGGATAACAGGAAACAAATACAATGGCTGAAAATTATAATAACATGCCACAATCTGCTATGGAACTACATAGGAAAAACACGTATAAGACAAAAGACAAACGTAGACAACAATAGGAACTTGGTACCGGCACTACCAAAAGCCAGCAGTAGGGATAAACAGGAAAAAAAGTTTTGTTAAAAAGTGTAGGAAAATCATAACTGTTGATAGATGAGACTGGTCTTTGAATTGATTGTAGTTTATCTAAAACTACAAAAGAATTTTTTACACTCAAAAGTAATTTACACGAGAGGTTGATAAATTTTTTCGTAGCATTTAATAACCAACCCCTTTATACAAGTAAGTGAACTAGTTAAATGGATGAGTAAATTAGTAGTAGAACACTTAACTAGATGCCGAAATAAAAGGATGTTCGAAGGGATTTTTGTGAAGCTTTGGAACCCAGTACAAGGGTTCTGAAGTCAAATCATAACCATGCATAAGAAATCATAATCAAATTTTTTACAGTTGTCAGCTTAGGGTTTAAATTCAACTTAAGCTATATATTTTTGAAATCCACGTGTGATTTACTTTATCTTTGATCATGACTTGTCTCAGTATATTTTTCATCCAGATTTATTTCTGGAAAAAATGGTCGAAGGGGCCAAAAAATGCAATTGGAAATATTGTGCGTCAAACTTTGATCAATGATCAAATCAGGTCCAATTCATACCCATAATATTTCATGACAAAACATATATTTTTTCTTAAATTTGAAGTTCCGTGCAATTAATTGATAACCTTTGAGTAATATTATACTCCGCTAGAAAAGTTGGGGGTATATCTTACACGCTACTGCTCTAAACCAATTAATAGATTTTCATGAAACTTTACCACAGTCTTTATGATTTTACGTAGATATTATCTTTCTATTTCAGAATTTGATTTGATGGATTTTGGGGGTTTCCCATAGAAAACATGCTAAAATATAAAAAAATGTTGCAAATTGGTATCTTTTATCTGCTACTCCTCCTAAACCTATGAAAACATGAAACTTTGTTAACGCAGTCTGTCAGATAAATTGTGGATGTGCATCGCCATTTTAAGAATGTGATTTGATTGATTTTTTATTTCTGGAAGTTTTATCAAACGATTGTGCCTGATAATCGGTGTTTACTAGTATGTTGTTTTCGTTTTTGATATTTTAACATATGTAATAATTTTGTTAATACATTTTCAGGCTGTAACCTCAAAAGTGGATTGATGTGTGGTAATAATGGTATTACTTACAACAGTGAATGTGAGGCACAACAAATGTAAGGCTACACGTAATTATGTATGTTATACTGCTCAGACCAGATTAGCAATGAAGGGATAGGCGAAAGTGCACATGAGACAAAGTTTCTTTAAATACATTGTAAAACAAAGCAATGGAACAACCATTGGCGGATCTAGGGAGAGGGTTCCGAGGGTTGGATCCCCCCTTTCTGGAAATTTTTTACACTTCGTGCTGAGTTTCGTTAACCACACACACACACACCCACCCCTTTATTCTGGAACCTCATTGGAGCCCCCTTTTTTCGAAGGCTGGATCCGCCAGTGACAACGTTATTTATTTTGATACCGTTTGTACAATTGTATTGTCATTTGTTTTTCAATTTATTTGATTATTTTCAAAATATGCTCAAATGTGTTTGAAAGCTATTTATTCCAAGGAACTGTATATTATAGGAATTGTTCAGTTATATCAGCAAAATATAATGACAATTACTAATCTCTTGATTTTGTGCAGCATCAATTTAACTTCATAAACTTCTGCATGGAGTGTATTCATTTCAATTCAAAACAACATATAGGAATATTTGTATATCATATTACTCAAAACGGTCCTGTTGTCTGCTCTTTAATTCAAAACTTCGGAGCACGACCATGCCTTTATCTCGGATGGACTCAGCAGGATCATTATAGAATTTAAGATGGTAGCTGAGTAGTTCACTTGGTGTCTTCAAAACAAGATTTATGAGACAAAATTATGTTTGCATCATAAATTCACATTAAAATAAGATTTTTATTGTATTCTTTGTATTGAATAAGTACTAGGAAATTGGAAATGTATTTTTGTATATAAATATGAAAAAGAATGAAAATGGGGTAAATGGCAAGAAGACAACATCCCATCTGTAGGTTAAAACGACCAAAAAATAAAGCATCTAGGGATCACCGTCTCCACCTTCAACACAGTGAGGAACCTCACTCCATATAGCAAGCCGTAAATGGCTCCAAAAAAATAAATCAATGGAAACAAACCTCATCCAATAACCCGAATATCATGAAAATAAAATTTTATAAGAAGACAAGGACAAGTCAATGACCAAAAGTTCTTTGGGTTGCTGGACATAATTTGGATACATGTATAAATAAAATATCTATGATGGATTAAAAAATGTTTTAGGTTTTTGATCCCAGTTTTGATCCCAGTTGTGACCACTAAATCTGCTCATCTTATCGGTAGTGTTCGTACCAATACTAAAAGGAGAATAAACAAACTACGTCAAAACTGCATGAAAAATATGATACTGAAACAAAAACTAGAGCATTTTCGTATTTATTTGAACCAATGTGATATACCAACATATGCAAAGTCATAAAAGTGACAATTTTTTTTAATTTTTTAGAAAATTTCATGAAGCCGATAATGCTAGTTATAGATTTTCGGCTTTCCTTTTTAGATCCTATAGGTAATTTGTTCTCTGTCAGCTTTTATACATATTTCAGTTCATGAATTTCCAAATGTTTTGATTTTATCTGCACTGAAGAGGCATAAGTTGTCTAAATGCGCATATGCAGAAAATAAATGAACAGTAACTTCGGTATTTTGTTATTAAGGTAAACACATCCGTTGTTACAGTGTGTGAAATATATAAAGATTGGGTGTTAGTATGCTCGCTTGATATATAAATGTTTTCATTGTATTTATTCATCCTGTAATTGTATTTGACAATTTGTGTGAATGTTTTATATGCACAGGGGCGTCGGAATTGAATGCAAGGGATCGTGTCCATGTTCGAGTTCATGCGTGTGCCCGAAGATATTAGCACCAGTTTGTGGTGAAGACGGGAATACTTATGATAACCAATGTATTGCTGATTGCGAGTAAGTGCTAATTATACAATTATTCCCTGTTACGGGAGTATGAGTGGCAGAAAATTTGTAATGAGAATGAAAACTTTTGCCTTTTGTTTTAAAGAGTTTTTCTAATAGAATTACAGCATGTAAGAATTTTTCATGTATAAAACCTCAACATTATACCGGGAAACAGTTTTCTCTGGAGTTTTCCTTTAATTTCCATTACCTGTTTATATGACTTGAAGCATGAAAATATAATAGGAAGTTGATCAAATTTTGAACATTGTCTATTTCATTGATTTCAAAGTGGCCTACGAGCAAGAAAATATGATCGAAGTACGAAAATATTTTACCCTATTTGAATGAATAAAACACGAGAATATCGATTGCCCAGAAATCTCGAGAAATGTTTAATGAATGATATGCTAGAGTCATGAAAAATAGGAGAAAATAGTACCCGGTTATTGTATGTTTTTCACAAAGATTTATAATTTATTCATACCAATAAAAATCGAGATGAAATATCGGTCAAAATTAGTAAATTCTCTGTTTCAATATTCTTTTGGGGGTTTATGGACTAAATCAAATTTAGAGGGGAGGGTGAAATGTTAGCATCTTTCATTTCGGTTAAATGTTTATGTCAAAGATTATACTCTACTTCAAACGTTTGCAAAATATAAGTATCGATGCTTCAAGACAAATTAAGAAGTGGTCACAAATGCATAGAAACCGAATCATTATGAATTTGTCTAATGAGCTTCCTAGTATAATATACAAATAAAAAAATGGTGATAGAAATCCTTAATTATCCCCGCACTTTCGAATGAAAGTTCGGGATATTGTCGTTGGCCTCGTCCGTCCGTCTGTCCGTCAGTCCGTCACAAATCCTTGCGACGCGAACTCCTCCTACATTTTCGGATTTAGGGTTTTAATTTTGTTATAGAACTGTTGCATATATGCTGCAGATGCGCAATAAGCTTTCGGGTTTTTTATATTGGTCTTGGTGCAAACAAGAGGCCCCAAGATGTCCGTTTTGACACATGTGGCATGCGACACGAACTCCTCCTACATTTTTGGACTTAGTGTTTTAATTTTGTTGTAGATTGTTGCATATGGTCTGTAAATGCGCAATAAGCTTTCGGATTTTTGATATTTATCTTGATGCAAACAAGAGGCCACAAGATGTCGATTTGACAAAGGCCAGAAAATGTGGATTGTTACACATATGACATGCGACGCAAACTCATCCTACATTTTTGGATTTATGGATTTAATTTTGTTGCAAAATCGTTGCATATAGTCTGTAGAGGCACAATAAGCTTTCGGAATTTTGATTCCGGTTCCAACTTTGGTAAATTTCCTGCAAATGTCAAAGACTGATATTTTTGGACATTTTGGCATATAATCTTATATATTGACAAGTATTTGGAAAAAATAAAAATTCTGAAATCTTAGAATTCGAAAATGTGATTCCAATTTTGGTAAATATCCTGAAAGTCTCAAAGACCACTTATTTTTTGGAATTCTACCTAGCAACCATACTTTTAGCATTTGTTTTGATGAGGTTAATCATTTTCACGAATTGGATTTCAAAAATATTTGATTCCAATTTTGGTAAATTTCCTGAAAGTGTCAAAGACCACTTTTTTTTTTAATTCTACCTAGCAACAATACTGTTAGGATTTGTTTCCATTAGGGCAATCATTTTCACCAATTGAATTTCAAAAATATTGGATTCCAATTTTGGTAAATTTCCTGAAAGTGTCAAAGACCACATATTTTTTGGAATTCTACCTAGCAACCAAACTGTTAGCATTTGTTTTGATAAGGTCAATCATTTTCACCAATTGGATTTCCAAAATAATGATTCCAAATTTGGCAAATTTCCTGAAATTGTCAAAGACCACTAATTTTTGGAATTCTACATTGAAACCATAGTTCAAAAATTTGTTAGAATTAGAAGAAACATTTCACCAATTTGATTTCCAAAATACATGATTCTCAAAGACTACTTATTTTTTGGAATTCTGCCTAACAACCATATATTGTTTAATTCCTTATGGTAAAAATAGTGACTGTCAATTGTTTAATTAAAAAAATGTTAAGAAAAATTATACCTAGGGTCTATAGCTGTTTTCTGTGTCAAACAGGGGTTGCGGGATCACTGTCGTTTTCGACGGTCATTACTCTAGTTTTTTTAATTGCAGTGTTTCAAGCGCCCTATTGGTAATGATAAGGTGAAGTTAATTTAGGATGTACCATAAAAATGATTTTTTTTTTTTTTTTTTTTTTTTTTTTTCAAATAACTAAATACCGAAGTCGCTGTGAATTTACTTTCTGCATATGCGCATTTCGACAACTTATGTCTCATCAGTGCAGATAAAATCTAAACGTTTGGAAGACCATAAACTCAAAGATGTTTTAAAACTGATAGAGAGGTGAAAAAAGGTGAAACATTTCAAAAGGTGAAACATTTCAAAAGGTGAAACATTTCAAAAGGTGAAACATCATGGGTTAATTGATTCATTCACTTTTCTTTGAAATATCTTTGAAAACAAGTTAGTACTACATTTAATTGTTTTAACATTATTTGACTATTGTTTATCTATTTTTGTAGTAAAAGTATTGGCAAGATTTAAGATTAATGTATACAATGTCAGTAACAATATTACAATGTATATTGTATCAGGTAGAAAACAAAGTAACTAATGAAAACTGCAATGGAACTAAATTTTAACAGAAAAATACTGACTTCAGGACATTTAGTTTAACCAATTTTTCTCTAAATTTTTTTTCCAACTATTTGTGGGGAGTGATTGAATGAAGGAAATAATGATACTACGGTTAAGTTGACAATTTACAAAGATTCCTATCACTGAATATTTTTTTCGGTAACTTATGCAAAAATGGATAACAGGAAACACCTACAATGGTTGAAAATTATAATTACATGCCACAATCTGCCAGGGAACTATACAGGAAAAACACGTACAAGATAAAAGACAAACGTAGACAACGATAGGAACTCGGGACAGCCGGACTTGGTACTCTATGACATTAACATAAACATGTATTTCAATCCCTGTATATATCTTGTATAACTTGACAAGTTTTCGTATCACCTTAATAAAAATACAAAAATACCATAGTTTCATGATAAACAGTAAATTTTGTTATGCTGTACGCATGCTTCAATGAGTAACCATTCGTCAACAGCATTTGGATATCTGGATATATTTTAATAACTTTACAAATTATACCTTTATAATGTGACATTTTTTTTGTTTATATTTTTGATAACTTGACAAGTTTCCTTATCACCGTATATATCAAAGATAACTTGTCAAATTTTTCTCATCAATGTATAAATCATTAATAACTTTTTCCTATCACTGTATATATCTCGGATACCTAAATCTGTTATGCGATGCCATAACTTAATAAGTTTTCTTATCGCTGTGAATATTATGATTATTTGGCATGTCTTTTATTGATACTTGACGTTTTTCTATCACTATATATATTTTGAATAACTCAACAAGTTTTCCAATCTGATAACTTGACAATTTTTCCAACGCTGATTATTTCTTGTATAACTTGAACAGGTTCCGATCACTGTATTACTTGATATCTGAATCGATGCCTGTATCTATTTGCCATAACTTGACAAGTTTTCCAGTTGCCGAATATTTCTTGGATAACTTGTACAGGTTTCCGATCACTGTATATGTTCACTGTTAGTAGAAATTTTACATTGTTTTTGTAGTCATATTTGTTTCAATTTTTATTATTTCCACAGAAACGTCAAAGTAGCATGTACCGGAAAATGTCCATGTCAGCCGTCATGTCCATGCAAAAAATTATACGCACCAGTTTGTGGTGTCGACGGTAAAACTTATGATAACAAATGTTTGGCAGATTGCAAGTAAGTACTAATGTATGAAAAAAAAAACATTCTCATTACTAATGCTATAGAAATAGGGGTTCAAAGCCAGTATCAAGGACCAAACTGAAGCTTCAGTATTTGAAGGCATAAGAATGTTATAAAAATGAAAACAGTATTTTTTCTTCAGTACGGAATTTATTTCAAATTTTCCTTCCACTAGTAAGTAGTATCAAAAGGGGGATTCTGCAACATCATGCAAAATCCTGCATAAAAATCCCTACCTCGAGGGCGAAATGCAAACAGAAAGGCATTCCTATTGAGCATAGGGTAAATACAAGAATGGCATATGTATTCGTTGATAGACAAGTCGTCCCACAGGAAAGTGGGGATCAGGACACCTTAAAGAGAGGTGTGCCTACGTCCGAAATTGAAATAAATAAAGATATGGCATCCAGAAGAAATAAGATGGATCAGTTCCAGGATTTCTTTCTGGAGAATGAAGAAGATTCGGAAGATAGCACCTCCACCCCCACCCCCACTACCTCCAAAAGGCAGCATCAGTGCTGCAATGCCCCCAACCTGGTGCAGATGGGTGAGCGCATCCAGCAGTGTCAAAATTGTGGGATGGAGCAAGTCCAGCGATTTGAGCATCAACCAAGAGAGCAGAAGACCACTTGCGGCTACCCACTCAAGAGGAAGAAAGGGCAGTTCTGCAAGAGCAATCCCGGGAAGGATGGTCTCTGCTGGAGACATGGGCAACCACGCGAGACGGAAGACGAGGAGATCATTCCCGTCCAGGGTAAGATGGTGGTTGAAGAGACCATGAAGACCCTCCGCCAAATAGCTAAGGATGAGGGTTTGAAGGGGATCAGCAGGAAAAGTAAGGAGGCCTTGGTGAAGCTCATCGAGGAGAAAACCACCCGTAAATTTACCCGTAAGGAAGTCTTCAGCAAGAAGCAGCTGAAAGCACTTGCTAAGAATCGTGGCCTAACCAAGTACTCTCACCTCAAGAGGGATGATCTCATTCAGCTAGTCGAAGAAGATATCAGAAATGCTCCAGTTGAGGATGAGATCAAGATCACTGATAAGCGGGAAGCCTTGGGTGGGGTATTTGGCACGGTCGTTATTGAATCCTTGAAGCTGCACGACGTGACCACATATTTCAAAGTAAGTCGGATCACGATCTCCACCACCATCTCAGATGCTCTCGCCCAATAGAAGGGGTTGAAAGTGGAAATAATCCTTCACGTGGAGATGGTGAAGACCAACCCCGCTACCGGTGAAAATATCTACGCCTATCCAACATTCCGATCGGCCTTGAGGGTAATCATGGAGTCATCCGACCTCGAATCGGAGATTGATTCCATGACAGAGAAGATCAAGGATAGTATGACCAATTTTATGCGTGAAGGGAGCGGATGGACTTTCGGGCACGTTGAGAAGCTAGAAATCCACCTCAACAAATTTAAGCCTCTCAAGGGCAGTTCCTTCTTACCAACCCCATCGTTTCTCGCGAAAAAGAAGGCAATAATCAACGTGAAAAATGAGGATCAGGAGTGCCTCAAATATGCGGTCCTCTCGGCTCTCCATCACAAGGAGGTGGATCAGAAACAAACCAACCGCGTAGCTCAGTACAAGAAATGGGAAGATGAGCTCAACTTCGAAGGCATTGACTTCCCAGTCTCGCTCAAGGCGATCGATAAGTTCGAGAGGCAGAATCCCACCATCAACGTCAATGGTATGGCTTCGATGGCGTCAAGAAGGGTGAGGATGGAGAAGAGGATATTCAGATATATTCCCTCAGGATATCTAAGAATACGAGCTCCACTCACGTAGATCTCCTCTTCCTGACGCACGAAGAAAAGCAGCATTACTGCTGGATTAAGAGCCTTTCACGTCTTTTGACGTCTCAAGAAACCGGTCA
>MJUU01046615.1:118323-135926 GCA_002080025.1 Modiolus philippinarum | reverse complement strand
AGGGTTGAGTCAAATCCAATTATGTCAAATCCGTGAAGACGTGAAATCCAGCTGAAAATGTCCGTTTTCATTTGTGACACAGACACGTCATATCTGTCCATGATGTCATGGTGACGGCCATAGAATTTCTGAAGGGATGAAAGTAACAAAGGCTGAACAAATCCCTGACTAAGCAGCTTTTCGGACAGTGTTTTTGCTCTAACTAATTGCTGAAATCAAAATGTAACATGTACCAGCATGCTGTTTTTTTTCAAACCTTTCAGTCTTTTTGTTGATTTAGCACCAAAACACTCTATTATACATTACAACTAATTTCAGTACACTTTAAAAAAATGGGGAAATAAAGGTTCTGCTGATGATGTAGGTAATTCATATTGGTGAAACCCAAACATTTTAGTACCCCTTCCGAAAACAATTTAATATTTGAACAAGTGTAATTTAATTTAAATTTGAATATCCAGCAAATAATTCCGCTCAAATAACTAAATACCGAAGTTACTGTGAACCGATTTTATATGGAAACTTGCAAAATCTAAATTTAACCAAATTCCGTTCAAAACTTAGGAGTATCTCACTCTTGCATAGCTCTGTCATTTGCTTATTTTGGCTATTCTATTTAGATATCATTGTAATTTGTTCTCTATCAGTCTTTACAAATATTTCGGTATATGGATTTCCAATATTTTGATTTTATCTGCACTGAAGAGGCATACGTTGTCGAAATGTGCATGTGCAGAATTCAAATTAACAGCAACTTTGTTATGTTATTTGTTCAGGAGTTCCATTATAATTTAGTTTATACATTATTGCTGACATAAAATAACATGAAGTAAAAGACATATTTGATTTTCTGGTTTGGTTTCCATATGCCCTACTATCCATTTCAGCCCATTTTGTACCACTTGAAATTAAAAATTGGACACGGTTCCCTTTATAGAAACGTTTTACAATGTATTTTCTTTTTTACTGCAAATCAACACTTAATGCATACTTATGATCATTATTCTCGCATATTTAGGTCTTCAAATTTCTGTGAAGAAGTTTGGCAATTTATAGTCCTTTTATGCCAATTCTTATACATCTACAGTGCAGTAGTATTTTCAAACACGTGCAATAGTATACGCTTCATAGTGATTTCTGAACAGAATTCAAGACTCCTAAGATAAGGGTGTTTCTATTACCGTATAGCGGATTATTTTCGCGGGTCAAAATTTTCGCGGATTTGAGGGGAAAATGTATGCCAAAAATTTTAGCGTTTTAAATTTTCGCGGATTATCACAGATTCTATATATATCCTAAGAATACATAAAATGTTCGCGGAACTTATTTTCGCGATTTAAGTCTATCCGCGAAAACACGCGAAAATTAAAACCCTGCGAAAATTACCCCTATACGGTAACTATATATCAAAAATCTTACGACGAAAGTTTTCAAAACTTTTTCTAGAATAATTTTAGTAAATTATTGTTTCATACTGCAAATTTAAAGAAAAATGACTGTATGGAAAATTTTTGGGTCACCCCGGGTCTACTCTACCCAAAACTTATTGTCTGATGGTTTAAACTCTCATTTCAAGTTTTTTTTCCCGCAATTTTGCAGTTTCTTTCCGTCATTACCAATAACCAATTTTCAACCGTATTTTTGGATCATAATGAAATATTACCCATTCCATCGCAGTTCGTCAATTCATATTTTGTCATTATTTAAAAAAAACGGCCGTCGACAAACTTGAATTTGCTGTAATTTTGTTATTTTGTGTTTATAGTCAAGACTATAATGTGCAAAGTAAATGGTGTAAGTAATAAGGTCTCGTGAATATTTACGTTTGTATATCAATTTATACTTGTAACGAATAGCTCAGCTTAAAGTCTGTTTCACTTCCTTTAGATAATGGAAATTCTATTCTGCTGACTTTAATATTGCATATTTCGGCACCGGATTTTGCATGGTTGTGTAAAAATATTATACACTTCTGGAACCAACTTTTGATTTGATGATTTCCAATTCATGTTGAAGGAAAAAACACTTTTTAAAAATGCTCCATGCTTTTAAATGGATGATATTTTCCGCGCACAATTATCGACTAGATTGGACCATTCTGAAATAGGTATAGGCAGGTTATCTTTAAGTCAGATGATAAACAAGTCTCACTTTGGTTTTTACCATGTGCTTGGACCCCCTTTTGACTTAAGAAAAACATACCCGTAAATGATATAATTCAACAAAATACTTAAACATGTAATTGAAATATGCATGCATTAAACCCAAATAATAATATTTGAAATGAATTGTTAATGTCCTACTAATTTCTATTCGGTGTTTACAAACAAAAAGTCCGTGGATGACAATTGTTAACCCCGAACGAGTACACCTTGCTATTATTAGATAGGTCAACTCGGGTCATCTAATTCATCAAGTTACTTGCTCGCCCTTAAAATAGAACAATCCAACACTTAGAAATTTTCACCTGTTTGAAAAAAATTGTGAAAATGCACATAACTGCAGACTTTTGTGCATGTCATAAACGGCGAATTCAACGTTTTTCAGTTATGTATGATCATTCTTGATATACATACCAAATATGATAAAGATAGGTGTAAAAATAAAGCTGAAATCGTGAGATTTCCATTATCTAAAGGAAGTGAAACCGACTTTAACTTTTAGAGTTATCACGCTTACACTACAGAAATAATCATAAAATTAAATTGAAACAAAAGCCTGTGAGATAATCACTTTAATTAAAAACAAGGGCTTATTTAATTGGTAGAACTGCCTCTTCTATATGTCTTTCACCCGAAGGGTAATAGGACCTAATATCTCCGGTTTGCAGGGTATGACCCCTCCAAAACTGGATGTCCGTTGTTGTGCAGGATGAATAAATACACAACCAATCTTTCGGATGGGATGTAAACTCAGGTCCATGTGTTGGAAGTAATGCCATGCTTCTTGCACGTTAAAGAACCCTTGTAGCAAGCTCTTTCTTGAGAAATTCCCCCGCCCCTTTCAATTTCACCCTACTTTTCCAGTGGCAGTCAGAATTTCCCGTCCCATGACCTTTCCATACCCCAAAGTGATTATTTTTTAACAAACTTGTTCTCGTCTTGATATAGCTGAAACGTTAAACAATATTCAATCAATCACTCCTACAGTCTTTTACACAAAGCATCTAGCATAAAGAAGAATATGACAAAGATGTAGCAACTAAACTCTGCTTTTCGTGTTCATATATTTATGACGATAAATATTTCAATATGTATAAGAAAATTCCACCATGCGAAAGACTCGTTGTAAAATTGGCACGTACACAGTAATATTTCAGGAGTAATGGAGTTTATCATTGTGTATCCACCTTTCACCTTTCTCTTTCCTTTGGACTTTATTCAAGTCAAGAACATTGCGGCTTGAACTTACCATGAGGTATGAGCACAGTTCATTGTTGAAGGCCTCATGGTGACTTCAAGATGAAGAACAACAGTAAAAGCGTTGTTCCTTTGCTTGTTTTTTTACCATGTATTTGTAATGTGCATTTACTCCATATCCTTTTATTCACCATTTACAATTTATGCGATGTTTTTGCCACTACTCTCTCTTTTTCCTCAGTATTTTGGCACCAAAAAATTCTATTCGGTAATTTTATTATTACCACCATTCAGTTTGTGAACGAATCGGCAATGTTAATACATGAATAAATTCCTCGTAAAAGAATAAATTACTGAAGTCAAACCTTTATATCAAACATGGCCACCAATAGATCTAAATCACAGCCAATGCTATGACGAGAAAAAGTTTAAAGGAACTTTGGGATATGATTTGGAAGACCCTTGAAAAAATGGTAAAAAGAGCTCTTTTTTGGTGCCTTGCTATGTTTTAAAGCACAAATTAAAAAAATTAAGAATGTCATCATACCCTCCGACGATTCCCTTGTAATGTTTAAAATTATCTTCTCAATTTATGGTCGATGTAGAATTTGTAGAATATTAGTATCTGAATCCCCTCTTATTGCAAAATGCTCTAGTCACGAATGAATGACAGAATGAAAAGTTATCTAGCTTCATAACATGTCAATCTTAGAAGGGTATTATGACATTCTTAATTTTTAAAATTTATACTTCATAACATCGCACGACATCACAAAACAGCTTTGTTTACCATTTTCTAAGGTTCCTCAAAATCATATCCGGACGTTCCTCTAAACTTATTGGCTGTAATTTAGATCGATTGGGGGCCGTGTCAAAGTACTAAATCTATAACAGTGATGAAAATAACGGTCGAAGATCCAATAAGGTATAGTCAGTTTCGAAACATCTGGGGGCTAAAAAACGAGCACAATCAGCGCGTTTTTTGTATCTTTTGACGTTTTGGTCATCTAATTGTTTTGATTTTTATCTTCATTTATTAGACAAAAGTGTCATTTACCATCTGAATAAGTGAAATAAGTGCTATTTTAGTTTTTATTTCCACTGTATCGATGGCTTGGCTGGTAGATTGTTAGTGTTGGGACTACAATTAACTCAGTCGTCTGGTACTTGAAACTAAAACTGAAATATTAGCAATTTTGGTATATGTAGTTCCATTTCTCTCGATCCTTCTCCACCGTGAAATATCGCACATCATCTGATTGGTCAAAAAAGGCTTATTTCACTTAAAATATAATGAAACTATAATGACATATTTTGACTGGTTATCACGATGGGTGCGCATGCGTAGCAGAAGATGCTAATTCTAACGGAACACACAAATCCTGCTGTTGTTCCTGTTATTATATTTTGTGAAGTCCATACATTTAGTTGTTTGTTACACTTGCATGCTTGTCAGTGTCGTAATTGTTATTTATATATTCAAGTGTCGATATCCTTCTCGCTCTTGAGAAGAATGAGCTATGATGTGTTTGAAGGCCTAGTAGTCTTACTTTTTTCTGACTTGTTCAGCTTACTGTATTTATAATCAGTGGGTTACACAGGGTGTATAAATAAGAGAAAGAAAGAACTCGAAGTATTCTTATGTGTTTACCGTGAGGGTAGGGGGTGTGGTTGTCGAAGACGATTGTTCGACGAACTCAAATTGTTTTATTTGTCTTGATGAAGAATTAATAATTTTGGAATATCTTTATACTAAGCCTTTAAACATTTTATAAAGCATGTATGATTGACCATGACTATCTGACTATTAAAAATTTCAAAATACATTTCATCGATATAATAATTGTAGACTCTTACTCACTTTATGAGAACAACAGCGGATATTGGTACCAGGACTGGTACCATCAACGGAGAAAAACACTGAACTGTTACTGTACAATAAACTTGTTACTAAGTAAGCTAGTACCAAGTTTACTGTACGGGAGCAGATCAATGCTTTCCACCATTGACGGTGCCTGTCATAGTACAAATATCCAGTGTTGTTCCCATACGGTATAACTGGTACAGCTGAGAAATTGCTGCCAAGACTTTGAACAGCGATCAATATATATTTATCACACTTTTGTCGTGTTTGAAGTCAGAGTTAAAGTGCGACAGAATTACGCAACTACTACACACAAGTAACTTCTTGTTTCATGTACATTTTGTATCTTTTGAATTACTCAGCCTTACGATACCTAATCTCTATAGATTTGTCTGTCATTCTATGAGTACTGAAATCCGGAATTCCTCTTCTTTATTAGAATGTTTGTTTATTCGGTGTGAGATATGTTATTTGAGGAAGGGCTAGTGAATTCCGGTTTTCTTTCCTTTTTCGATTTTAAGAAATTTTTGATTATTTGGATTCCTTGTAATATTATTTAACACAGATACAGGGAGGCTGATAAGGGCTTAATGTCAATAAAAACCTATATACTTCAATCGTACGCCTTAGGATCCAAATAAGGTTTCAGAATACAGTGGTACCTTGGAAAATAAACTTCTGACGAAACCAAAGAAATTGACCGGTTTAAAGAGACGAAGATGGTAAGAACTTAATTTTTGGAGCAGATTCCTGGGAATTCGATTGTCAAAGACCACAAGCCATATTACCAGTTTAAGTTAAGTGATCGATTGTCAGAACCAAAACCTATCTAAAAAAGAAACAAAATGCCCGGAGCCGACTTTCGCTCGTACGGAATTATGCAGATGGACGAACAGAAACAAACTGACTTGTCACTTCTATGGGGTGGTCGCCACTTTTTGTTATGAGGCATTTATTATATGCGTTCTAGAAAACAATACAAACTTGTTGTTGCAGTAAAACGATTTATTTACAATAAAATATAACAACATACTCTTTAACAAATGTAAACACAAACAAAATACTTTATGTAAAGATGTCAACATTAACAAGTAGTTATCTTCGGAATGTTTCTAACTGATGCCGAACGTCTTAAAAAGGAAAGGGTGCCTTCACCCTGCCACTGAATGCTTTACGAGGACGCATAGCATTAATCAGACACTGTCGTACAAGAATTCTAGCAACGATCGTCATGTAATGGTACAAATCTCTGAAAACATTCGGAACATCCAGATGACTCAAGTTATGAATTCATAAAAATGGTATATCAGATGATTCTTGATGAATCTGAAAAAAAAATGATAATCATAATTGCTTTGTAAAGTTCATTATCTTTATTCTAAAGAATTATTGAAATCTACTCTTTCAATTTCTTCTAAACAAAAAAAAAAGTATTTTTTGGATTTTTTTATTTATGTGCATGCAACATTTCATCTTACCAGAATAAGTAAGGATGTATTGTTTCACACCGCAAATCTTATTTAATATGCATACAAGCTTTGAAGGTCGGACAATCGAGTTCGTATTGCATTATTTTAGAATTGTAATTAAATAAGGCAAGACAAAATTTTCTTTGAAATCGCTTTAAATATATTGTACGAAAAGGCATTTTCACAATGCATCTCGTACAAACATTTCAGTTTTAGTTCCACATAGTTGGGAATGTTATTTGCATATATAATTTATTGATAACAATATGAATTAATTTACAAAATAATGAATAAAAGATCAATGTAAAAATTAGAGAATATAATAATTTATTGAATTAGTTTCATATATATCAATCATTTGGAAAAAACTAAAATTTTTAATTTAATGAATTACTGAATTACAGATCAATCATTGGTTATAAATCAATACAGCGTGTTTTACATAAATATAATTAATTTTACTTACATGTACATCATGGATTGTCTGCATAAAAGGATGAAGTCTTAAGTACATCATGTCACAGCCCTGAGTTAACATCACAACAATAACAACACAGATATCTTGGACGGACAGATAGCATAATTAGTCTTTTTCAAATCGCTGGTTTTGATTTTGGTCGGTCATAATGAAATGTCTCTTAGCTGAATCTATTTCCACACCGGCCACCAACTTCAGCTATGGTGGACAGTGGCAAGCATAAAACAGGTTCCTGCACTGAAAATGCCAAGCTTTCGGGACGGAAAACTTTGTCCACAAACATGACTGCTTCTTCAAATGCCTGCCTCTCCATTGAAAATTTAGGTAGAACAATAGACATTTTTGATAAGTGGATCTCACACAACGAAAAAATAGTCCAGAAATTTCCAAATCTTAAAACGATTGCTTCTTCGTTCCAACTTTTGTGAAGTTTTGAAATTACTATTAAATCTCTTCTCTTTATATCTTGTCTTCTCACGTGGAGTATAAAATATGCAAATGAGTTTGTCTAAATTTGGAAAAAATGCTCCGAAGCCACAACCAGTAGGTGGTACCAATTTGCAATTGGTCGAGCCGTTTCGTCAGTAGGCGTTTTGTTCACACGTTAAAGTTAGCAAGCCGAGATCAATCGATTTGTAACAGTATCTTCAGAAATAGTATATACTATATCAATTGTACCTGTTAGTATGTGATGAATCTCTGAAACTTAAGATTAAAAACTTGTATCTGTGTATTTCAATTAATGATAGTATAATGTGTAAATTTTTAAAAAATCGTAGGATTCCACGAAAGATAAGACGAGAGAGAAAAAAGTAAAAAAACTGCATGAAGCATGCTAAAGATAATGAATCACACATTCAAATTATATTATTCATACAATCACTGTATCAAAAACATAAACCATACATTCATCAAATGGCGATCTTAAATCGATTTCAATGATTAAGACATTAAGTAATATCTAGAAGCTTAATCACTGATTCACCCGAAGAATTCAGAAAAGGCGCGGGGAATGAATAAAATTCTCATTAACAAAGTATAACATACATATCTGTAAGGCAGAACAAATTACTTCACATACATCAACTACAATCATACAGAAACTTGTAAGCTGCTAAGATATTTTTCTGACTGGAAAAAGTAACTAACAATGAAAACTGAACAAAAACACCATTTTCTTTTATATCAATAATTTCTTATTCAAGTGGTCTAAATGCGACAATTAAGCTATTCCTTTTTCCAAAAGAATAGGCTCTCTGTACCGCATGGGTGTTCTATCGCTCATCTCGATAATGACCTAGAAATTTTCAAGGATCGTCAATGAAAAAAAATGAGGATTATACCTTTGCTTTTTATTGACTTATTAATATATTTTTTAATTATTTCGCCGTAATTTACATCGCCTGATATTTCTGTAATACTCAATATTTGGGATGACGTAGTAGTTTCTATACTACGTTTTATCAAGGATCTCTCAAGAACCTAAGTATTGGGATGATCATATCTGCACTGAAGAGACATAAGTTGTCGAAATGCGCATATGCAGAGAATAAATTCACAGCAACTTCGGTATTTAGTTATTTGTTACCACTGGGTCGATGCCTCTGCTGGTGGACTGTTAGTCCCCGAGGGTATTCACCAGCCCAAGTAGTCAGTACTTTGGTGCTGACCCGAAAGCCGATTATATTTGAAATCTTGCAATATCCAAATTTTTGTTAATTTTGTTGAAACCAAGTAGTATCTCCCTCATGCAAAGCTCTGTCCTTAGCTTATTTTGGCTTTACATTTAAATCATATTGGTTATGTGTTTTCTATTAGTTTTTGAACATCTTTGAGTTAATGGTCTTCCAAAAGTTTAGATTATATCTGCACTAAAGAGACATAAGTTGTCGAAATGCACATATGCAGAAAATAAATTCACAGTAACTTCGGTATTAAGTTATGTCTTTTAATTGTCTATGACCTTTCCATACTGGATTTCCGAGTCATGTTCATACCGGGAAAAAATTTAATATTATATGGAAAAAATCAATACATTAATACATTGAGCGGGAATCACTTATTAATGAACACAGTTGAGCTAAGTGGGGGGGGGGGGGGGGGGGGGNGGGTATCTAGTGTAGCGCTTAAGGTTAATTGGTTTTCGTCAATTAAAATTCAGTTAAGAAATGGTAATGTACGAAAGATTTCAAATATGAACTTCATTTTCATTAATAGTTTTTATGTGGTATAAATTTATTTCAAATGGTCAGGAATCCAGCCATTCCGTATTACTGGTATTTGAGGCGACCGTTTCCGCTTTCAATTATGCAAGAGCTCCAATCTCGAAAGTATAGCAATTGCCGTTTAGTTGCTTCCGGACACTACCGCAATGGGAGGCGAGGTTTGGCATGCCATTTCTCTTGAAATGTCTGTACCAAGTCAGGACCATAGCGATTATAGTTTTTCCGGTGGTTTCCACCTGATTTGTTTTTTTTTTCTCATGGACATCGGCTCTTGACAGCTCTGTTCGGTAATTTTGTTATTACCCCCATCCCCATGTAGATTAGTCAAGAGTTTAAAATGATGTTGCCACTGTTTGCCTCCTTATATTAGATGATTTTAAGAATGATCAATTTTTAAAAGGACCAATAAACTGCTAAGTTTGGTTTCAATTCAGCTTTTGGTAAGAGATCTGTTATGAATTTTTCGTAGGAAAATAATTTACACTGTTCCCGCAGCACCAGATAATCTGTTATTTATAAATACAGAGAAGGTTTGGGCCAAATAAAACTAGTTTAACCCCGCCGCAGCAGGTTTGCGCCTGTCCTAAGTCATGGAATTTATTAAACCTTTGTGGGTCTTGTCTGTTTTCAATTAAGTTTACTTAATGTCTATAGGTGTCTAGGATGATGTTTATTTCGCTGAACTTGATTACTCTTTATTTAGGGACCGACTCCGACCTGCCGTTGGGTGTGGGTTTACTCATCGTTCATTGAAGATCTTATGGTGGCTTTGAGTTGTTATTATTCCCCTTTGGGTAGTTGTCTCTTTGACACATTCCCTGTCTCCCTTCTTTTTCTCTATTAAGTTCAGCTTCATACATAGACTCTTGGTCGTACTAAGTCTTCATATATTTTTCCGAAGTTACCGTGAATTTTTTTGCATTTGCGCATTTCGACAACTTATGTCTCTTCAGTGCAGATCGAATCGAAACATTTAGATATCCATAAACCGAAATATGTGAAAAAGTTGATGGAGAACAAATTACCAATAGGTTCTAAATAGAAAAGCCAAAATCAGCCAAGGATATATAATGCACGAGGGAGATACTCAAATATGTAGTAAGAGTGAGCAAGCTATTTACCATTTTTCGTCAAGACACATGCATACCAAGATTGTAAGTATGATAGTTAATAAAATATTCCATTGCGGTTATTTCGTCTAACCACAAACATGCTATGTATTCTAAATTCGCATCAATATGTAACCGACAATAAAAATGTGTGCGTTTGATTATCATCAATTTTCTTCTTACAATTTTATTTGATTATGCACGAAAGCCATTTTACTATAACTTCTTGAACGTCTTGACATGGACTTAAATGTAATTATAAGCAATCTTTAGAACGGACCAATTGATTTTCGGGAGGGGGTGAGGATTTTTTTCAGAAATAATTTTCTGGCCCTGAATTTTGCTTAAACTCTCTCCGTCAAGCATCTGGGTTGAAAAGATATATGGCCATAAGAAAATCTATCCATAAGCAAAAATTACCGGCAAAGCAGGCCAAAAACATTTCTCGGCTTGGTTATAGGGATACTGTAAACATTTTTTTAGCACCCACACCTTCTGTCATCTATCTCGACCGTCCTCTGTGGTCAGTGTTTACTATCCAGAGTACAATAATTAAGCAAAATTTAATAGCAGTTAACGAAATATTTTTGCTATTTAACCCATGCAAATGCCCCCACTGTATTTTTCATACATTAAAAAGCAGACAAATATAATATGACTGTTAGAAAAAATAGTAATAAGGCATTTTGACAACTTATGTCTCCCCAGTGCAGAAAGAATCGAAAGGTTTGGAAATAAAAATCAAAATATTCTTAAAAATCACCAAATATGGAATATCTAAAATTCTAAAAGGAACACTTGGAAACGAACACCATTATCATTTATTTAGAGGACGGAATTTATGTGTAGGAGATCTACTCCTTAGTTTTTTAAAAAGGAAAAAATATGAAATGGATTCATATGCTTTATTTAATTTCTAACATATCTATAAGCTTTAATCAATAATAATTAAAAATTGCTTTTGATTGACTCTCATTTGATTTATGTAGAACAAATGTTAAGAAGAAGATGTAATACAAATAAAGAAACAAATTAATGAAGTGAGAACCGAACCGTCAGTCTGAAAAGAACAATCCAAGGACAATAGCAACGTCGGAAAAACGAAAAAACGAAGATATAACATGAGCACGGCACAGAAAAGAAAATGAAGACACGCACATATACAAAAATGAACAACATGGACCCAATAAAAACCATGGGTGAGATCAGGTNCACCGGTAGAGTAAGCATCTCCTGCTTGTTATAAGACACCCACCGTGTTGAACATGTCAACTCCGGTAGTAAAGTCAAATCCGGTAGAGGAAAATCAAACTTTAGTGGCAAAGAGAAAGATCTGTTGTCATCTGGGAAACAGATATCTTATAGCGGTCCACAAGATCGTCGACCGTAAAACTTCTGTAGTGATGACCTCAAGTTATGGGCAACATACCCTTGCTTAAGTAGCCTATTTGTAAGCAACCGAGCTCTATCAAGTTAGTCACTGTATCGACCACAGGCCCTTGAGTAGCGAATGAGTTGGGAGATGTAAACTCCGTATGCTGGTGCTTATGGAATGTTGCCACAAGGAAAGGGGAAGTTGACTATTGGAAAAGTGAAGTCATCGCGTTTGTCATATATCTTCTTCCCATAGGCATCAACTTGCCTCTAGGAACTTTCATTAAAATGGAAATTTGTAAAATCAAAAATTGTTATAAGTGTAACGATTGATCTATCACTCAGTTTACTTCCGTATTTTAAGAATGTACACATTTTTAAAGCTATTAATCTCTAAATATACAATAAAGGGGAAAAAGAAAATGCCTAAATTATCTGTCTAACGGGCTCCTCCTACAGATACTGAGAAGACAAAAAAGGACATCCCGCAACTTCAAAAATAAGAGTTCCCATTCCGAAAATGTGGTCATAATGTCGTCATCTTTTTTAATTTATGTTTAATAACATTTACTTGAACATTAAGTGATTATTTTACATTTTAGTTATGGCTTAAAAGAACCATGTTATTGTGTAGTTTGACTGGGGCACCATGGGACACTTTTGTTGCGCTTGTTAGGTAGTCAATTAAGAATAAGGAGAGTCTTGAAGGCAATATAAGACAACGGCAATAGAATACCGAAGAAACAAAGATCAAGATTACATAAATCAAAGTCCAGATACAAAGCAAAAACGAACTTGAATACTAGAGGACAGAAGATCTAGGACACTACACTACCACAAAGCACATGAACAGTGTAAGCCCTGAAAACAGAGTGACAACAGGTATTAAATGATACTTCGTCAACACTGTCATAATATCCATATAAGGAGAAAAAATACTATTTACCTTTTGAAGTAATTGTTCTACAATACTTTACATTTTCACTTTAAAGCTTCAGTTTTCAAACAACATCTACAACGTATATTTTGAAATTTTTAAATTTTGAAATTTGCACTTTACAATGCAAAAATGTTGTTTTCGTGAACTTTATATTCGAAGCTTGAATTCTTTAAAGACGCCTACGGACACAGTCTTAGTTATAGTTTATAACAATATTAAACCTTATTTGATATTGTTGCAGCTCATGGATTTTCACACGTTAGTAAACTGTCAAACTAAGGCAGCTGATGTCTTTTAAGAAACACCTCAGACAGATATTATTACAAATATTTGTACAGTAATATTTTCACAGGTTATCCTGTGTTATCCTGTCATATTTTTCATTTGTCACTCATCAAAGTTACATAAATCAAAGAACTATAGTAAGTTCTGATTTTCTGTAGTTAAGGTGCCAATCCAAAGGTCCAAACGGGGAATTGGGGTACTTTTCTGTTTGTCGACAAATCCAAAATACTTAAGCAAAACTGTTGGAGGACTACAATACTCAAGAAATATGTTAAATAAAGTTCATATGAACCTTCAATACGGGACTTTTGAATCGTGTTCATTCCAGAAAAGGTTCTAATTTCAGACGAGAAAAATCAATAAATTAATAGATTGAGAGGGAATCACTAATTTATTAACACTGTTAAGGGAGATTTGTATTTAATCGATTTGCAGCGCTTCGATTAATTGTTTTTCGTCAGTTAAAATTTTGTGAAAGAAATGTCATAAAGGAAAACATATAAATGCACTTCAATTTCATAAATAGTTTGTTATTTATGTGGTGTATGTTTATTTCTAAAGGTTTTGAAATCCAGTATTCCTTCTTACTTGTATCTGAAGCGATCGTTTCCACCTTCAATTACATGAGAGTTTCTATCTCAAAGTCCCGTATTAATTATGATCAATCATTGCCGGAAAAGTTTCTTTGAAAAGCCACTGTAGGTAACTTTCGAGTTGATACCGATCACCCAGAAAGACCGAATATTTCCCAAGCGTAAACCAATCAAACAGTTTACCCCAATATCTGAATCGGGTTTCAGGGGGCTGGGCGAGTCTCCAGTTGGTGGATAAGGAATGCCGGGTATTCAGGTCATACAAAGCATTATAGAAACGTTATATGGAGAAACACCATGCCCAATACTCTATCTCTACATTTCCCAAACTTTCGACTTACTGGCCTTCTTCTATTGGGGGATATAAAAAGAAAAAACCCTAGAAAAACTTAATGTCGTCAATCCGGTTCAGATCCCTTGTACCGATTCTAAAAATTTGGGCATAATCACTTCACCTTTTCATCTCTGTATCATTTTTTTAAATATAGGTCGAGGGATTGACTTTTCTTTTTAATGAGGGTTACGATAATCAATTTTATTATGCGTATATTTAGTTAAACACACCAGATCACTTTAATCGTATATAAAAACGACTTTGTTTGGGTTGTTTATAAAGAATATCAGAATAAACAGTGAAAGGATATGGAGTAAATGTACATGAGACAAAGTCACAACCAATATACGGTAGAGCCAACACTTTTATTGTTGTTCTTCATCTTGAAGTCACCATGAGGCCTTCATCAATGAGCTTTGCTCATACCTCATAATAAGTTCAAGACGGTTCAGCGGAATTCTTTGCTAAATGTCGATCAAAACTATATTCATGTCTTTTTGGTTATGGAAGCGGGATTATCAACAAACCTGAAGTAATTTAATTTAACTGGCAAAGCCTTCTTACAAGTCTTGATAGTAGTATCAAATGTCGCCTCGCTTTCAAGTTGTAGTTACAGCTGATAAAAGATGTCTTTATCGGAAACAAAAAAGACAAACAACATCAAAAAAATCTTTTGAAATCTTTCTTTTACAATATTTCACATTGTACACACAGAACTAAAGTGTCCCAACTTCTACACTATATGCTGGAAATTCATACTTTCAAATGCAAATATGTGCGAGCATTTGTCAGGACAGAACCCGTGTGTATTGTCTTCATGTTTTTGCAAATGTACTTGTCTTTGATCAGTTGACTTTTTTTCTAGTTTGATTTTTACTGTGAGTCTTTTTGTGTATTTAGGGGGAGGGTTTGGATCGAAGAAAACGAATTTAACCCAAACGCATTTTTTGTACTTGTCCCAAGTCAAGAATATGTTGGTCATTGAATTATCCTTCTTATAGTTTGTTTTTAGTTTCTTGATATTCGAGTTATTGGATGTAGTTTATTTTCATTGATTTATTCATTTTATAGGCTCACCCATGCCAGGGTGAGCTTTCGCCATCACTTGAAGTCCGTCGTTAGCCCACTTTCTGTTAACAGAGCAGAACATGCTTACCCTTCCTGACCACCTGATGTCGCTCTCTGTTTACCCTTCCTGGCCACCTGATGTCGCTCTCTGTTTATCCTTCCGGACCACCTGATGTCACTCTCTGTTTACCCTTCCGGACCACCTGATGTCGCTCTCTGTTTTTATGGGGGTTCACACAGTGGATGCTTTAATTTTTTGTGTTGTCTTCGTTGGATATATTTGTAGTACCGATCGATCAATGCCTGTTTGAATACTTGATGATTAAAAAAGCTTTTCAAAATCTAACCTGGGACTGTTTGAGGGTTAGAGAAGTAACACGTACCACGGTTTTAAATTGGTTGTGTCTAAGGGTTAGAAAATGACACGAATCAATCGGCTACTTAACAGATCTTTCAAAAACAT
Organism: Modiolus philippinarum; assembly: GCA_002080025.1. Lineage (NCBI taxonomy): Eukaryota > Metazoa > Mollusca > Bivalvia > Mytilida > Modiolidae > Modiolus > Modiolus philippinarum. The sequence continues at coordinate 120,365 of MJUU01046615.1, read as the reverse complement.
ATATGCCTCGCGGACCCGTGTGATGGGTGCTGTTAACAGAGCAGGACATGCTTACCCTTTCGGAGCACCTGATGTCACTCTCAGTTTCATTGGAGTTCATCCTGTAAGTGCCTTTGTTTTCTGTGTCCTCGTTTTGGCCATGTCTTGGGACTTCGAATTTCCATATTTCACTCAATTTTAAGCAATTAACATCAAGGTTTATTAACATACTTAGTACTTGAAAGGAGGCCCTTTATCATTAAGTTATTTGGACTGTGTCAAGGTGAGCGATACAGGCTTTTTTGAGTATCTACTTTTGGGGCCATTTAGTGCTTGTAATATGGAGTGAGGTTCCTCACACTGTGTTGAAGACCGTACGGTGACCCCTAGATGATCGTTTTTGGATCGTTTTAACCTGGAGATGGGATGTTGTCTCCTTAACATTTATCCCATTTCCTTTCTTTGTCATATTCATTTCGTTACCTTATTCGAAACATTAAGTTTCCTTAATTTTTATAAAATAAATGTTACAAATAACTTAATACCTAAGTAACTGTGAATTTATTTTCTGCATGTGCGCATTTCAACAACTTATGTCTCTTCAGTGCAGATAAAATCTAAACGTTTGGAAGACCATAAAATAAAATATCTTAAAAAACTGATAGAGAACAAATACCCAATATGATCTAAATGTAAAGCCAAAATCAGCTAAGGACAGAGCTTTGCATGAGGGAGAAACTCCTTAGTTTTCAACAAAATTTACAAAAAATTAGATATTGCAAGGTTCGAAATAAAATCGGCTTTCGGGTCAGCACCAAAGTACTGACTACTGGGCTGCTGAACACCATCGGGGACTAACAGTCCACAAGCAGAGGCATCGACCCAGTGGTAACAAATAACTAAATACCGAAGTTACTGTGAATTTATTTTCTGCATATGCACATTTCGACAACTTATGTCTCAATCTACATGGTGTTTTTCTTGTAGCACAAGGATTTTCACACTGAAGCAAACTGTCAATTATAGGCAGCTGATGTCCTTTCAGAACCTCTCCCAAGACTGATATTACAGTTGTAGATGTGTTTATACAAATAATATTTTCACAGGTAGGAGTGTTATCCTGTCGTATTTGTCATTACGGTTATCATCAAAGTTACATAAATAAAAGTACAAATGTTAGTCCCCATTTTGTCAGTCTCGGTGCCACTCCAGATGTCCAAACGGAAAATTGATATTTTTACTGTTGGTCGAAAAAACAGAAAAAAAAAACAAAAATACTTACTCACACCTTTCGGAGGATCAAATACTTGAGATATATAGGATATTGAACAAAGTATCAACGACACAGCCGTCTTCATCAGACGCAAAAAAAAAATGTCACTAGATACTACTTCAAAGATAACGGTATTACTTTATACAAATCGTTAACAGAAAAAAACGTTAATGAACACAAAATGATAGAAAAAACCAATATACAATCACTGTTTAATATTAAGACCTTCCTGTTTTGTATTGCATATTTTCGTATTGCATATTTATACATAGGGATTCTCTTGTTGTTTGTATTCTTGATTTTCTTTTTTTCTGATTTCTATGCCCAAATTTTTAAAATTGTCAATTGAATGGCAAGAAGAATTAAAACGAATAGCAACTGGTTTGTCTATTATCTCTTTTCTGTGTGTCGGTTAATTGATTTTGGATTCTTGTCTTGACCTTGGTCTCGGTTTCTCCTACACACACAATGTATTTACATTTTCAGCAATAAATTCAGTATACGACATTTGATGTTCTACAATGAATGTTGGTGTTGCAGTTGGTAATGTTTCCAGAATTTATTTTAACTTCTCCAGTATACCGCCTCTCACAAGTAACACATTCCTTTTTTTTTACCATGATGGTTCTTTTCATTACTTTTCATATTGGCCGTTTTTCGTGAACAATAATGTCAGCTAGATTTTTGTCTCTATCAGAGGTTATGAACAACAATGTCAGCTAGATTTTTGTCTCTACCAGAGGTTGTTCGTTGAAAGGTTTTCTTAACATTGGAGATTTTTTCGAAATGT
>MJUU01046615.1:86044-102309 GCA_002080025.1 Modiolus philippinarum | reverse complement strand
TTATTATTTTTGAACAATTCTTAATCAAATTAGCACTACGTGCAAACGACGCTTACTAAATAAGAGAGAATTCTAAATCCTCGGTTTATTATTTTTATTTATTTATTTTTTTAATCGGATACTGAATTATTAGTTATTTATTTATTTATTTATTTATTTTGCATCTTTTAAATTCAGAAACATTACAAATATTCAGGTCACAGGTAATTGATTATTATTTCTACAACTACGGTAATATGCGAAGTTATTTATAATTAACTTGTCACGTGATACAATGTCAACTGCTAAAATATTCCCCCGACAATTCTATTTTAATTATGCTTAAACCTTACATTTATATGTTATATTTCTTATGCAGTTTACAATAATGTTAAAGAAGAAATTGGCAATGAATTTGGCCACANAAAGTTGTCACATAGCCGCTCGCTTCCAAGTTTTTAGTCGCCACTGTCAAAAGATGGCTACAGTTGGGTGCAGTAAGAATATGTCACAAAGTTAACTCAGAATTAATCAGACGTCTTCTCGTAGTAAATAACAAAAATACCGAAGTAACTGTTAATCTATTTTCTGCATATGCGCATTTCGACAACTTATTTCTCTTCAGTGAAGATCAAATGAAAATATTTGGAAATCCATATACCGAAATAATTGTAAAATCTGATAGAGAACAAACCACCTATAGGATAGTAAAGCAACGTTGAATTGTTCTAAAGCACCTCAGAGGAAGTGCTAAAATGCCTCTAAAACAATTTCAAAGCAGTCAGTGTCGGGGCTTAAATCAGTCATTGTATAAAATAGTTCTAATAATTTGTAAAGGTTCCCCGGAACCTAGTATCTCGCCTGCTCTTACTCCGCTTACTCCGCTGTCATTATGCTTTGACCTACATAAAGACGTGGTTGCTACGAATTCTAAGAAATTACTGGTCTTAAAGAGTATCAGGAATTTACCAAATTTGGAATAAAATTTTTTTGAAATCTTACCATTTAAAATTTTGTTTTCACTAAAATTCATACTAAAATCATTGTTTCTGACGAAAATTCCCCAAGATTGGTAGTCTTTAAGTGTTGCAGGAAATTATCCAGAATTGGAACCATACTTTTCTCTTATTTTTCAGACTTGCGTCTGCTATGAAAAATGGCAAGAATATTTGATTGCATGCAAAAATTGAAAAAAAATGTTAGTCTTGGACATTTTCAGGAAATTTACCAAAGTTGGAAGCGGAATAAAATTCCGAAAGCTTATAATTGCCCATCAATATACTATATGCAACAGTTCTATATCAAAATCAAATTCATACATTCCTTTTTGTTTAAAACATGGTTGATATATGAACCTAAATAAAAAAAAGAATAGTCAAATTGATTGAAACGGAGAATATAGGTCAGGGTGACATAATTATGGTCTACTAAAGATGTAACCACTTACCAATAATCATCAGTCTATGGCATGTAGGTAGTGAGATATGGTGCAAATAAAAAAATCACCGAAAAAAAACTAAGTCCAACTAATGGAAAAATACGGAAAAATTGGAATTATTTTTTTTTCTTAAAAAAAAAACTTGGGATTCGATAATGACGACGTACTGAATATTGTGTCAAAATTTCATTGATATTGAATATGATTTGAGAAAGTTACTGGAGTTAAAAATAAAAATTAACATTTGGGTTAACAAAATGTGGACGACGACGAAAACGACGACGGAATCTATGATCGCTATGTCTCGCCTTCGGTACATTCGCCGCAGGAGAGACAAAAACGGACACTTCCAAATCAGTGATCACCTTTTGTAAACTGTGTAATATTTGGCCAAAGTAAATGTTCAAATATCAAAAACTTCACCTAAACATAACTCTGAACCGGGGAAAATTATATTATCCAATGTTACTTGAAATAAGAAATTATTCTCATTTTTATCAACCGGGCTAAACATAATTCAACCGGAATAAACCAATTGTACGCGAACTCTTATTACCTAAACTGTTCGCTGAGAATTTATAAATAAATACATGTACATGTATATAATAAAAATAAACCATTTCTTAAAACATAAGTATATTTTCTTTTTAAAACAACGGCCGTAGAATATCGAAGGAACAAAGGAATGAAATTTACAAAAATCGAAGTCCAAAGACAGCCAAAACGAGAACACAGAAAACAATGACGCTAGACAGATACAAAGCACGGAAATAGAAATTACAACATTCAAAACAAAGGCATTCACAGTGTGAACTCCAGAGAAACTGAGAGTGACATCAGGTGTTCCGGAAGAGTAAGCATGTACTGCTCTGTTAACAGCACCCGTCACACTGATAGTGAGGCAAATATATTTTTGAAGGATCTGCAGGTGGAGACAGTGACTAACCTCTCTGTGTGGGTTGGAAGGATGGCGGACAAGAACAAGGGCTGGTAAACAACAACCAATTAATCTTATCACAAGTTATGCATGTTAAATGACAAATGGTAAAGGGATTGGGACCGGGACCCCAACCATTTTCAAGATAATTAAATAATTCTTAAAACTGAGTTGGATTGGGGACCATGAGCGTAAGCTCACAGTAACTTATTTTTGTTACGACATACTTTGCCGCGACCCGATGCATATGCATACCAAATATTAACACTGGGCAATAAGACCAACGAAATTCTGCCCAAGACAAGAACACACTTAAAAAAATCCATTATTTGACTTTAACTTTGAAGGTCAAGATCTGACAGTCAACCGATTCTAGTACGCAAAATTACGCCACGACATTATCAGTTACCCGTTTCCTACGTTAACACTCGTAGGCATTGACATTGTATCATCCTGAAGCACTTCTGTGCAGCCTGAGGCGTAGCCGAATGCTGTACAGTAGTGCTGAAGGGTGGTACAATCTAAATGCCTTCGGGTTGAAACGTAGGAAACGGATTTATCCCCGGCTTTGTATTTTATTGCGCCGAAAAAGCCAATCAGTTGAAGTAAATATGTACGAAATTTCAGCGTCGTCTGTGTTGCGCATTAAATAAGTATGCTAAATATGCAGAAAATGCTCCACTTTCCAGTTCGAGAATTGTAACTAAGGTACCAACCTCAGACTGTTGTTTTTAGGCGATTTGATTTGGGTTTAGTAATTACTTTGGTTTTTAAAATTTTGGCGCCAGATATTACATACTAACATCATAGAATATGTGAGAATTACACAAAGGAACTTCCATGGTACTGGCGCTAGCAACGTTCTTAACAATGAGTACCAACGAGTTACAATCCAATCAGAGCCCGGCATTCATCACAAGCCGGGGATAAAATGCATATATATACCAAATATGAACACACTACGTGAAGATATAAAAGTTCTGAACGGAAAAAAGTTGTATTAGAAGAAGAGTAAGACGAAAAAGAATTAGGGGTGATTCAATAGGTCTTCTTTCGGTGAGAGGAAAATATAACATCGACATATTCTGTATTCGATATGATTTTTTGTCCCGATTGGGAACACCTTTTCCAATTTTCCGCTTTTTCCCGTTTCAATGGCAACGGCAGCCATTTTGAAACTTCTAGTCCAAAAATCCACGAATTCTAGACAACTTTCTCATGAAATTACATCGAATTCGGAGAACTCTCAATTTTCCCGCCTTTTCTGTTTCCTTGGTAACATCAGCCATTTTGAAAATCCTAAGGCTGAAAACTAATTCTAATCATGCCGGGCAATCTTCCTGTAAAATATATCAAACTTGGAGCATTTGTTCCCATTTTAATGGCAGCGGTGGATATTTTAAAGATTCCTATAGATGTGTTTGCGTCTATTCAAGATCATATAGGCAAACATTCCTATGTAGTTTCATGAAGTTTGGGCTAAATATTTTCTGAGAAATGTGTAGATCAAAAGAAAACAACATGCAGGTAAATAATAATAGTAGGAAGGAGAAATGGAGCAAACACAGCATGCCTCCCAAATTTTGTAATCGGGATAAATAGTTATCATAGGCGGTTTTTTTTAAAATTTGATTTACAAAGTGGTCAAGGATAAGAGAACTTAATCAACTATTTTCGGAATCCTTAACTACATTCGAAATCTTTCATTCTGTTGGAGTGGTTTCTTTTAAAAAGTTGATCTTTATTGGAAATGAGTTAAACAGTAAAACCTGCACTATTGGCACCAAATTATATTAAAATTAAATTTAAATAAGTGTGATTTCAAAAACTATAATCATAGATACACTGAATTTAGGGTATGAAGGTCACCGTGTGGAAATTCGTCAAGTTGAGTGTGCAAAATCTCTGTGGTTGTAATTGTTATCAAATCTTTCTCTATTTTAACATTAATTGTACTAACGACTTTTCTCTTTCAAATATTAATGACAGTTTTATACAGACGCTAGATTAGTTCCAAAATTTATCATAAAAATTACCGAAGTAACCGTACATTTGGCTTCTGCACAAGACCATAAACCAAAAAGTTGCTAAATCTGATGGATAACTAATAACGAAAATCGTCCAAAATGAAAAGGGTAGAGCTATGCGTGAGGGAGATATTCCTCAGTTGTAAGCAAAGATTAAATAAATATATGTGAAACGAATGAGTGGTCTTAGTTTCGCAGATAAGGAGCCATATTGTTTTTAAATAAATTTACTAGTACAATATCTGCGTCTCGACAAGCTGAGAAATTATGGTTACATGTACTATACTGTTGTATTTAGATGTAGACCGGACCTGTAATCTTTAACTTCAACAAATTTATCTGGAGACTTATGCCTCAAATAAAGATATTAGAAGTAATGCATGTAAAACATACTCCGAATGATCCGTGGGTGTGGGTTTGGAAATAATGCTTTAACTCCTTCTAGCAATAACAACATAGACGTGATATTTTGTTTTGTAATTGTATTTTAAATAATTTAAGAATTACCTAGAAATTGTTGAGACAGGCAATCATTGTGGTTTACAATGCTAGGTGGATCGTTCTCAAGGGAAAAAATCAGACTGATTCATATCTAACAACTACCAATAAACAGGCATCTAGACAAATAAAATATTTCTTTATTGTTTCAATAAATCGCCCGTGAGGGCAACAAAATATTGAAACTAAGATCAAGTCATTTGTATTTTTTCTATTATCATAAACCTAACAATAATTAAGGTGTTTTTGAACGGGAAAGGCTCTGATAAGGTCAATGGTTTTAAACCTTTGAACTGACTCCATTCTTATCCATGCATTCTTATTGTCCCAATGTAATCTCTTGTAAAGTATCCACGTGTAAGATTAATATTAATGGTCTAATACCAAAATAATCTCGAAATTAAAGAGACCTCTAATTCATCAGCAGCTGCATCATACTGGGACTAATGGCCCTTTCATAGTATAACGCATAGCACAAACTTGTGCTCAGCTCGTGAGAATACTTTCGTACACGCTAGTTGCATAAGTTAAAGGCACGTCCGTAACACGTTACAAACACGTCGACACACGTTGGTGTGCGTCGTTGAACAGTGGGTGCCTCGGTAAATTTTGAACATGCTCAAAATTTCACGACGTTCGCCAAAGCGTTTTTGATAAGTTCTGCAGACGTTACACGAACGCTAGAGGTGCGTTATGCAATGTGTGCGATATGTAGTAGTTTCTCGAAAGTTGTTTTAAACGGGTAGAGAACGCAAACCGAGCGTCCTAATAACTAAGGAGTAACGTATTAGCCAATGTTTTATTATATAAAATAATGATGAAAGAGCAAGAAAAATTCCAAAGTACTGTAAAGTACTGTAAATAGCTGATTTATTTCAGTATCATGCTGACATATTGTTTTGAAAATATATTTTTTTTTATTTTTGAGGTACCTATCCCTCCTGCAAATCTGTCGTATTTTTCGGTGCCATTTCTATCCATTTCTACATTTACAAATGACATTGAGATGAAGAATTTCAAGCTGATCTTATAAAGATCGTCAAAACGCTATACAGACGCTCTATGAATGCAAGAAGACCGTTATGGATAAGTTCGGTGTACGTTAAATACACCGGTAAAACGCCTTTGCAACGTTGTCATACGCTGTTACACATTTTTGAGCGTTGCTTACAAGTCATGGATAAGTTTTCCGTGCGTTGTAGGCGACGCTATGAATGCGTCCAACAAGAGAATTACTTAAATTTCTTCGACTTGTGTCAATATTCTTATAAAATTTGCGAACGTCGGCACACGTTGGTTAGAACGTTTAAGTGTGACAAGGCCTTTAAACCCATCAATTGACAACTGTGGACGTCTGTAAACATAACTTTAACACAAACGTGATGATTTTGACTTTCCAATAATTAACTTCCTGTTTTTGAGTAGTAATATTTCAGCAAATGGCATCTACATTCCAACATTCATTCGTTTACCTTTCCTGTAGTTTGTACAATGATTTTTTTTCTCAACGGAGCAAAATGTCTGTTTCAAAAACTTAGACATCAAGGCTATGTTCATTTTCTGTTGCAAGTTTTACTACAGAAGTTACGGTCGTCACCATGATTTGACGGACCTCTAAAATGTTTTTATTTCACATATGAGAATTTATATCTTTGGGTAAATTCACAGTTTATTAAAGGACTTACAAACACAGACTGTTAGAAAACCCCTTTTCACTTGCAGTGTGACGGTTGCCAATCATGGAACAGATATATAGTATCTATCCCAAGGGAAAAGGCGAGATAGGCTGATCTCAAACCCGAAGGCTTAGATATCATGTCCATCCCGAGGCTTGCCGAGGGATAGACAAAAGATATCTTAGCCTGAGGGTTTGAGATTAGCCTATCTTGCCTTTTCAAGAGGGTTTGATACCTTTTCTCGCCTTAACGCCCTGTAATTACTCGCAAAACCTTCACCAGGTTTGACTTTCACAAAGAAATATCAAAAACGTTCCCGGGAAAAATATGACGTCACAATTGGTATACGTTTACTGAAGCTGGATACCGACTTCGTTTTTTCAACAATTGGCGCGCAATTTTAAATATCTGTTTTAATATAAATCGCATATCTCGATGTTCATGATAAATTGCTAGTCCAGAGGTACATTTTCATTCTTTATAAGCGAGCGAAGCTCGCTCCATATGGTAGGAGTGATGGTCCCTTGAAATTTTCGCTACCGGAAATGAGAAAATTTTCTGACACTCTCGAAACCAAAGTCCAAAACGTTAACGTGAAATTAGGAAATAGGACAGTTTTAGGTAAATATCAAATCTTAAACTCCTACCGCTATATTAGGAAATTAACCGATGCATCTACTTTTTAAAATAACATTATATTTAAATAATTAATAGTTCAACCGTTTGGAGTTGAGATTAATTGTCACGTGATCAAATCAAATCTCTACTGACCGTAATTATATCTGCTTCAACAATAACGGAAACAACGTTCGAAAAAATTCTATAAAAATCTAATAGAAATATACTTCTAAGATTCATTGGAGTATTATTATTTTTTTAAAGTTCCCCTACGAAGAACAGTGCTCAGGAACCAGTTGAGAAACCAGTTTGTTGATGCCGGTACTATGCAGACGATAAGAAGACAGAATGTTTGGCGAATTATTCATAATTTGCAGATATTACATTCACTAATAAATCGTGACATTGGGTACACGGAATGTGACATTGTTTCACACAAACTCTAAGCATCAGTGTGTTAACCGTACATGCATAATTTGCCTTTGTCAGATTAAAAAGTTGTGCACTGTCTCTGACGTCAGTGGTGATGTACTGTAGTCCTCCAAGACGGGGATTAATAACAGTACCACATATGTCCATAAATATTTGTCTTATAACACTAAACGTTATGTTTCTTGGTTCAGGGAAATAAACTCATCTTGGCACTGACTATCTTCCCCACTGCAGTTCTCAAGTACATATGCTCAGTTTATTATTCCTCTTCCCATTCCACAAATAGTTTTCTCAAACTCCAGGCATTATCGATTTCATCTGAAAGCTGGTCAAAATGCCCCTTGCCCAATAGAAACCTTCGTTTGTACATTTCTCAATCATATCAATATGTAAGCGTACTTTCTTTCCGGCGTGCAGAATTTCAGAGTATGTAAACAACCTATTATATTTCTACCTCGGTGTTTATTCCGTCACGGTCATTATTTCATTCTGATTGTTCAGTTAGATGTTGTGGATATTCTACCCTAATGCATTCTATCCAAAAGGAAGGAATACACTGTCGGAATAAATACCCTGTTACACATATAGTTATGTGATAACCCTGATTGTGTTTTTCATGATTTTTTTCGGTTGAGGGACCGACCATTTAAATTAAAAAGGGGGATGGGCTATGGGTTCCCCCCCCCCAAATAAGTTAAATATGAAAAAGAGAGGAAATTGGGTAAATGTCAAGGAGACAACATCCCATCTCCAGTTGATTTTATGTGAAAAAAAAATATTTTGGCAGCAAAATTGATGAATCAGAATATTCTGAAGAAAGCTTTCTGTCCAAAAAATGATGCCAATTTTGAAAAAAAAAATATTTTGTTGATATGAGTCAATTTTTTTTTTGGTGAAAAAATTCTGCAGAGAATAAAACAAAAACATACCCCCCTTTTTCAAGTTAAATGGTTGGCCCTAAAAATATAAATATACAAGTACAATCATCCTACAGGCAAACAATTCCAATTTGATCTGCTTCTGCAGTTATTTCTCTTCAAGTCTATCTTTTCTGTTTTTATGTCTGTCTATCTTAGCTAAATGTCTTTTAATTAATAAAATCCAAGCATATTTACATTGCTTTGCAAAAACACAGGTGTACACTTCACAGTAAATCACTTAATACATTATTAATAGAATGTAATCTAGTTTTACATTTTTGTCTCGGCTCTTTTGTTGAATCATCACACTTATTGGTTATAACTTGCATGAGCTTATGTTTCCAAAGTTCTGGAGTCTTATTATTTCACACTCTACCTACCTTAAAATATAACATTGCTTAACTTCTCATGCACTGGCGGATCCAGAGGGGGAAGTTCCTGGGGTTGGAACCCCCTTTTTTCTGGACAATCATGTATTTTTTAATGAATATCCTGATGTTTTATCAAGAAATTCCCCAAAAAATTTTCGCGCATCGCTCCGCTCGGCGATATTTCCTTTCATTTCCATTGGAATCCCCCTTTTCTAATTGCAGTTCCAGGGGGGATTCCAAGAATAGTAAACTCTTTTATGATTTTTCTTTAATTTCAGAAGAAGTATTGACAAAAATGGTCATTTTTGAAAGGTGGATATGCGGGTGCAGCTGTCCCATATCAAATAATAGTGGGACACGATGGGGTATAAGCGGGAAGTGTGATTGGCCTTTTTAAAGTAAGCGCGAAATGGGTTTGTAGCAAAAAATAGCACATGAAAACGGGAAGGGATCTCCAGCGTGAAGCGGGAACCACTGAAACGGAAAANGGTGGCCTCTTTCAGAATCTTTGTAAAATATTTTCCCGCTCAGGAAACAGGAAAAACAAGAAAAATTGACAGGATTTCGGAAAAAAGGACCCGTCATTGAGACCCTACAATTCCATCAGAAGCGGATCCATGGCAAAAATCGTGACATTAACTCAAAATTGATTTTTTCTAGTTATAGACAGCACACACCCCTCACACCTCCTTCAGTCTCGGTTTGGGCCATTTTCTATAAATCCCGCCAATTTTTCTCGACCTTCCAATTCAGGGAAATTTAGCAATGAATTTTAAAGAGGCTGATTTTTCCTGCTTCTCGCTGGGAACCTTTCCAGTTTTCTCGTGCAGTTTTTTTTACCTAGACCCCCTTCCCCGCTTGCAGCTAAAAAGGCCAATCCCCTTCCCTCTAATACCCCATTTACACACATGCTGGTTGTTTTTTCTGCACAAAGTGTGGGTTTTAGTGCCCGTCTATATGTAACCAGAAAGAATCATTTTCCCTTCAAAGTTTGTAATACCCCCACAAAAAAAAATTAAAAAAAAAAAAAAAAAAATCTGCAGTCTACACTACGGACGTGTCTTGTGTTGAGCAAGTCTTCCCTGTAAAACTGTTGCTACTTCCAGTTTCTTTGTTTTGTGAAGGTTTACTGATTACGTTCTTGTCATTTTTGTCATGCTGCCTGTTTTGTTGTGTTTCTTATTTTGGACTCTGAAATTTCTCCCTGCATTTCATTAACCTTCGGTATTTGTTTGCTGTTATCATTCAACTGAGAGATACTTTTTTCCAGGGACTATATATATATATATATAACATTTTAATATCTAATATTTTAATACCCTTGTGTGTTCATTGTATATAATTTGTTTTGTCATTCATAATCAATCATAATCAGTACGAGAGAAGTTTGAGAGAAATGTGTGTGAGTGAAGAGCGCAAATCATTGCTTCATTATATGCTCTATATGGGCCCTTGATTGGAATTTAAACTCACCTTCTTACTTACTAGTCCCCATCTTTTATGAAAATATCAGCCCCCCTTAGAGGGAGGTACCGATTTTTTTGTGGGCGTAACTTCTTCGCTCGCTTTTAAGGTAGCACCTTCCTCATATTATAAACAGTAAGATTTATTAGATAGGAAAACAAATAATACTGGATAAGTCGCATGAAAATTCGAAGCGATGGCAGACATCTTGGAATTTTCGCAGGTGCTTGCGATTGAAGTGAGACAGCCCCCCGCAAAGGGGTAAGATAGAAATATCTCACCCCCAAAATCATGAGATATCTCGATCCCATAGGCGAGAAAATGCTTTACCCTCCGGAACACCTGATTGTACTTCCGGTTTTCAGTTGGAGCTAACACTGTCAGTGTTATCTTGCATAACACAATGACATTCTTAAGTTTTGTTTTTGTTGATTTTCGTGTCATCCCTGTTTTTATCCGAATAAGGTCCACAAAAACTTATCAAACTTTTACATAGGCACTGTATGAGGATTAGAGAATTAACACGTACCACGGATAGTGATTTTTTTTACGTCTGAGGGTTAGAAAATGACATTAATCAATCAGCTACTAAACAGATATTTCAACACTATAATCTAGCAGGACTGGTGTGACGGGTTCCATGCATGAAGCTAATCATGCTAACCCTTCCGGAGCACCTGATGATACCTCAGCCTTTATCGTCTTTCTCTCCGCCTATCTCAGTCTACAGAAGCCATATCCGGTTGACCCGAACTTATCAAGAGGTTGACCTGGAGTTATCAAGGCATTTCTCCCAATGTTTGACAAGCAATATCCTTTTTATCCGTTTTGTAAGAAATAAATCTTTATGGGACATATAAAAAGGTTTTGCTTGTCAAACATTGGGAGAATTGCCTTGATAACTCCAGGTCAACCTCTTGATAAGATATGGCTTTTGTGGAAGGGCTCTGCAGGCTGAGATAGGCGGAGGAAAAGACGATAATGAAATTTAGCTATGGTAATCGTTAATTTTAGTTAAAATTCATATTAACACTAAAAGTAAAATATGTTTATTATCACACAATAAGTACAAATATGTACGTTTTTACATGTCAAATAATAGCCGGAAGTCAGATCAAGTTATTTGCCCTCAGGGCTGATATCGATATTTGCCCTGAAAATCCATATTGTGCCCTCAGAATTCACTTCCGGTAATCTATCAATCAAACTGAAGATCAGTCTGTCCGATTTTTTTTACAGTGATGAATTAAACTGAATTTTCCTGTTATTAAACATTCTATAATTTTAAGTAAAATGTTAACATTTTACACTGCTAACGTTCATGTGACGTCGCGTAACTTCATTGCCATTTCGCGGGCTTTTTACAAAAGAAAATATTATGTAGATCGGTGTTTCAGAATGGAGGTAGTTGACCTTTACAAAGCTTACTATACGGTACTCTTATCTTCCTGACAGACCTGTCAAGTCTCACGCTTTGGGCGTGAGAGTCACGCTTTCCAACCCCAGATCACGCTCTCACGCTCATCCCTTTCAAAGTCACGCTTTTTAAATTTTCAAGAAAAAATATATTCTGAATAGAAAAACGATCTTTCTCGATAAGAAACATTCCAGAAATTCATGGTTGTTTTTTATATTTTCTCCTACAAATGATTCATTTTCCGTAAATATCTACTAAATAAAACACAATTTTCATTTGAGGTCGCATATATGAAAGCAAATTTCATTTTCTATTCTTTTTATGACAAGAATTTGTGCAAATTATTTAAAATTGCTGTGACCACATGATATCCTTCCAGAATGTACCATTTTGCGTTATCCAAATAAATCTTGCAGGACAAAATCCAAGATCCTCCCGTCTCACTCTGAGAACCCAAACCCCCTTGACAGCTCTGCTTCCATGTCTACATACAGCTTTATCCTTATAGGGAATTTTCAATTTTCAATCTAATACCACATTATTTGTTGGAAAGATTGTCGAATAATGTTATACTGCACAGTTACTCTTCTCTTAATTAAAAAAAAATGCAGTTGTTATCCGAGATATGTTAATAACTATTGTTAATGTTTTACATCTAATTTACGTTTGTATATTCTTTTCAACATGTCTATTTCTCAAATTTATTGAACTGGTTGGGCGTGGCTTAATTTTCTCTGTCTTGTACGTAATTTAAACACGAATAATCCCGATATATTTGACCCGTGACCAGTCAGGTTAATTAAATAGAGTAATAAGATATTTGATTAATAGATCATTACATGTCATTTTTCATACCGCAATCGTATTAGCCCTCAACCCATATCAGCCCCAGGCTACGCCTTCGGGCTTGATGTGGCGGTTCATTCCCATTTATCCAACTTTTTAATAAAATATACATTACAGGTAAAAATTGAATGTTGGATAAGTGGGAATAGGTGTTATTACTAAAACAACAAACACTAATTAGAGCTTGGGGAAAGTGTTGGATAAAAATATGACAGAAATAAAGTCCTGTTGAAATATAAAAAATTATTTATATTACGTTTTTTTTCTATTTTTTGCTTAATATAACACTTTCAGGTTTGTCCTAGGTTCTAATGACTTGTGAAATAACAATATTTAACTTATTGAATTGTAGTAGTGATATTGGAATAAAATTGGTATTGAAATATTGGAATTACTGGATTGGTGTCTTAGGCTAGCTTTTATATTTATTGAAATTCTATTACAAGGCTCAACAATATGAGCTCAAAACGTCTAAACAGAAAAGTTTTTATTTGGGCACATCAGTTGAGCACCAAACATAAATGTGTGAAAAACTAGACTTTTTACATAAACACAGGAGCTCTATGGCTAAATTTAGATGTGGTACCGCGCCACTTCGAATAGAGACTGAGAGATTTGGAAATTCAAATTTACAAGACAGAAATTGTCATTTTTATAAAAGTTTTATTGAAGATGACGCCCGAGTTTTACTGCACTGTCCACATTATAAGGAAATCAGAGGTTTTATTAAGGGAAGCTAAATTTTATGAAAAGAATTTTAAGAAATTTGATGATGAACAGAAATAAGTCTTTTTATTTTCTAATGAAAATGTTTTAAAAACATGCGCCAGAGCCTGCTATATGATTTTAAATATTCACAGAAACTTCTTATTTTGTAAATAAGGATTTAAAATATTCTTTGTAAATAATTGCATAAATATGTCTTAGTGTAGGATTTTCAATTAATGTTATATTCTGTCCAGAATGGCTCTCCTTTTTATGTTATATATGTGTATTGTTTTATATGTTTTATACTGTACATGTACACAATGTTCATTTGAGCATAGCCCATTGTTGAAGGCCTCATTGTTACTTCAAGATGAAGGACAACTATAAAAGCGTTGTCCCATTGCTTGTTTTTGCCTTGTATTTGTAGAAAGTTTGTCTCATTTGCATTTACTCCATATCCCTTTATTGCTTATGGGAAATGAGACTTTAATAAAATATTGAATGAGTATGAGAGAAAGAAAATACTAGTAAACATTTCAACACTGTAATCAGGCATATTTTCAGATAATTCATATCCTTTTTAAAATTTATATTAAACTGCATTCAGTATACATACATTGTATACTATAAGTAATTTACAAATTTGTACACATTTATCAGTTCTTGGACCATTCAAATTTAAAATTATTTTATTTATTTTTCTTTTACTTATATATTATTTGCAAATTATTTATTCATTTTATTTATTTCATTGTCATTATTTAAAACAAAATTGAAAAATAACAAACAAATGCAACATTACTATTTTATCCATGGAATCATTTTCTTGTCTATTGTGTGAAGCACTAAATAAACATTGCCCTAGGTGATAAAACAAAAAGTTGGATAACTGGGAATAGTGATTTTTAAAAAGTTGGATAAATGGGAAGACACCGATATGGGCGTCTCGGGCTAATACCAGGGCAGGTATGGAAAATGACATGTAATAATCTATAAGTCCTGCAGAACTTAACAAGAAGACACCACTTAATGGGAAATTTCGCTTATTGAAAACTTTTATATTCATAGAAAAGGATTCGAAAAAAATATTACAATTGAAAAAAGAAAAAAAAAAAAAAAAAAAAAATTAACTTCTTTTTTATTCAAAACTCAAATTACAAATGTACTCTGCTAATTTAGATATATATGCACCCTCCAACACTAATCTTATCTTTAACCACTCAATTATGAACGAATACTGCAAAATAAAAAAAATATATCATTTTGGAAGACAAGCGATGAATGACATTTTAGAAAGGCCAGAATGCAAATGATAAAATGTTTCTGTATTATTTCATTATTTCTCCCTTTTCTCTATGTTAAAAAAGAGTTACATGAATATTTAACTTTAATAAATGTGAAATGTTGGAACTGTTTAAACTAAAATAATATGACATTTCCCGTTTGGGATATACTGAATAAGCAAAAATGTTGACAGCTTATTTAAAAAAAATGTTTTCATTAAATAATAATAAAGATAAAAGTAAACTTTTGCATGTATGGAAGCGTGACAGACTGACAATGTATCGCACCCGAGAATGATTAGCTTTAGTCTTTAATGAGTGAAGCAGAGTTGTTTTTTCAAACGTCATTTTAACGTTGCGAGTTGTATTTGTATGGAAAATTGTTTGAATACATGATCATTTGTACAAGTAGTTAAGAATAAATTGTACAGTTAGCTGTCCGCAGCCAAAAATTATTTGTATAGATAGTTGTTCACAACCCATAATTTTTTGAAGAGGAAGATGTTAGCAATCCAGAATTATCTGTACCCATAGTTGTCTGCAATCCAGGATTATTCGTACAGGTAGTTGTTCATAATCCAGAATTATTTGTACAGGTAAACATTCCAATCGAATTCGCAATACAATATCTCAAAATTATCGAACCCCATGATTATATTTCAGCACCTATACTGCGTTATTCGCAATTTTAAGATCAATGATCGTCTTCGGATGGGCTCTAGGCTTTGATAGAGCTATGCATTTATGGTTTACAAAGTTTTCGTATATATATATATATACTACTCAACAATAGAAACGATACACAGATTTTATCAATTTCCAGCAGAGAACCACAACTTGTAGATGAAATGTATTTTTTGCACGTAAGAATTAACTTTATGCCATAAAATGTCTCTTAAAATTCTGAACCCTCTCCGGTCACGGTCAAGATCATTATCCGGAATTTCTTTTTGCAGACCTAAATAGTGAGAATGTCTATATTTTCTTTTAACAAAACCATCACATTTTCAAACCGGCTGACTTCCAAATTGTTATGTCGATCATGAATCCCTCAGGCCTACTTTCCGATTTCAACTTCCGTTCTCATAAGTGTAAAAGCGTGTTACGCGATGTTGACGTTGTGACGTCTCACAGGCCCCGCTGTCACGTGATTAATCATTTGATGGACACATTTGCTTCAGATTAATCAAAAGTCCTTAGTTTGTTCTTCTTTTCGCATAACGATTAATTGAGAGTACACATATCAAGATCGAATGTCTGATCGCGATAATTCATTCACGGTTCATGTTGATTTTGGATTGAATGGGGCATCGAAATGAGACATTGTTTTCATCTTTTTGAAATGGCAAATTGTTAATCTGATGAAGTGTCCCGATTATTGACATCAACCAATTTAAATCACCCGTCCGTTAACGGCAAACTCGATCATAGGGCGAAAAAATAATTCCATTCCGAATTTTCATCGTATCCGTTTCGGAATTGATCTAAAAAGGGAATAAACAAATGCGTTTTGGCGTTGAATACATTAATACACTAAAATAAAAACTTTAAATTGCGAAATACAAAAATATTTACAAAATTAACAGTGTATCGTTTCTTTTGTTGAGTAATATATATATATTTTTTTCGATATTTGGAATTATGGCGTATT